>NC_051167.1:100617831-100767831 GCF_013339725.1 Rhipicephalus microplus | reverse complement strand
GATTCCGAATGTGCGATTGTACGTTGACTCAAATAGTGTGTGCCTCGCTGCGGAGCATACCAATAACGCTCATTAACACCTTGTAGTCCGAGTAGCGTTGTGCCTGTTTCCTTTCAACACGGTTATTTGCTGCACTGCGCGCATTGTAATATTCAGGCCACGCTTTGTTCAGTCACTCATTGTGCACCGATATAAACCCAATAGTAGCGTGTTTTATTATTTACCCCATTTCTAAGTTTTGAGCACTTCACCGTGTAGATATCGCTACGTATACCAGAGATCGGAATTCTCAATGCATTTTCAATTCGACTGGCCACGTCAACACTCTCATTCTTGAGAAGAGCTACCGCATCAAACCGTAACCGAGATGTACGCATCAAAATATGCAGGTTGAGTGCACATCCTGCTCCTCGTGGTCTGCTGCATCATCAGAGCAATATTCCATTTAATCACTTCAGCATCCATACTCTCAACATAGCGCCCCATAACTTACAAGTTGTTTTCCTCTATCCTCGCCACCCCCCACTCCCCCTGCGAGGAGTTCCTGGCCGCAAAATGCAAAGCTGGTACACAGCAGAGCGGGGGGGGGGGGGGGGGGAAGCGGGGGCAGCAAGCGGCGTCCCTGTCTTTATAGCGCCTACCAGTTTCAACTTGAAATGTGAATCAACTCGCCCAGCTATAGGTTTTTTTGAAAGTGACAATGAATCACTGCAACCGCTTCACTCAAAGTGAGGCTCACAATCCACGTCAGAAGACAACCTATCCCTATTTCCGACATTGGGCGGCAGCAGCCAAACGCCAGTGCAAGGAAGAGACTACAAACATATGAGTAGAAGAAGCAGAGGCGTCTGCTGCTCGAAGCAGAAAGCTGACGTGCCTGACGTGGTGCACGCTTCAGGCATTGTCTTCTGTCTCTCGTTGGCAATCGGCTGAGATTTTGAAGTGAGAAACATTGGCGCTCGCTGCATGCTTCACCGCTCACCAGGTTTCACCATTGGTGGATCTGAACCCCCCTTCGTCACAATTTTATGATGGAGTGTACTGTCTAACTTATACTTTAGTAAATCATCTTTGCGTATACGGGTATATTATGACTTGTGTTTCCTGAAACATTGCATGAACTGTAACGTTCTTCAAGCTCCTCACTTTCAAAGCATTAGTGAGGCTCGTACTCTTCATAGGTTAAAAATGTCCCTTTTTTCCCGATCCTGTCCCCATTTTCGAGATTAAGCAAATGAAAATCTGGTTGAATTGAATTAAATCGCGAACTGAAATTTATCTTCGCACAATTTGTTGTTTGCAGAGAAACCAGTGACTCGAACATATTCAACCTCACTGAAACATTCGGGTAGTTGGCGCTACGCAGCAATAGTTCGCAGCTATAGACAAAACCGTTCCTAACTTTCGAAAGCAGGAATCTCCACCTTCACAGATACCGTGTAGACAATGGCGCATGCAACATTGCTCCGGGCGCCTGCGTGACACTATCACGGCATGCAGCATTCGTAACGGCCGTGTTCGTGTTGTAGCCTTCGAATCAGCCTCGCCCACTTCAGAACGGCGATCTACATAAATCAGTCGCGAGCGTTGCCCGCGTGCGCTCTATACCAGGCACACGATCGTAATGCCGGTGTTCTCGCTTAATGAGCGCGCTTCGAACTGCAGCCAGCTAAAGAATGCTCTCGGCAAGCTTGCGTAGCCGATTAATGTCCTTAACGCCCTCGCCACGTACGCTGTTGCAGCCGTTAAATGAACCATTGTGTCGTTCCGGGTTCAGTTTCAAGCCATGAGCCAAGCCATGAATATTTCTCGTTGCCTGGAACGGCAGAGTCACAATTGCTCGGTAGTAAAGTAGACGTACGTGAGCGGAGCAGGCAGTGCAGCCAGACAGTGCACTCAATGTTTGTAAAGGAAATCACGCTCGAGCTCCACGATTGCGTATATAGCATGCAGGCGTACCTAATCTTGAAGGCCATATGGATAGAACTAAATGCGCACGCCCAATGCTGTGAATTATTATACGCTCTAATAACTAAGGGTCTTGGCATATTTGCCTGGAGCTATTCGCAGATTATATTCACGTAACGAAAGGTGATCTTCAGAGAAGACCTTCTCATTACTCATTGAAGCTTGGATTGACTCAGAGGGGAAATGCTAGTAAAAACACAGCGAATATGTTCTGATCAATCACAATAATTGTTAAGGTTTTACATTCCGAAACAATGGTGTCGACGTCTTAGAGGAGGGGCTCTGAAATTTCGGCCAACTAGTGTTATTTAACATGCTTATAAGTAGATTGATTTGACTGATTTGTGGGATTTCTCGTCCCAGAACCACCATATGATCATGAGAGACGCCGCGGCGTCTCTCATAAATTTCCGGAGCCCTCCACTACGCGTAGTGGAGGGCTCCGGAAATTTTGACCTCCTGGGGTACTTTAACGTGCACCCAAATCTGAGCACAAGGGCCTATAACATTTCCGCCTCCATCGGAAATGCAGCCGCCGCAGTCGGGATCCCAAACCGCGACCAGCGGGTCAGCAGCTGAGAACCTCAGCCACTGAACCACCGCGGCGGGGCAACTTCTAAATCGAAGTGCAAGGACGAATAGAATTTCGCCTTCATTGAATGTGGCCACCCTGTATAGGCTGCAAACCTGTGACCTTCGGGTCAGCCCTAAAGCACTATAGCCACTATAATACATGACAATACTGCGGCACGTTTATGTTTTTATCAAACATCAAACACACAAGGTCCTCTAAAGAACGTACGATAAGAAGCACCACGCTAAAATGGGCCCTGTCCTCGTGTGATGTTTCTCAGTTCGAGTGCAAATTAGCGCTGTCTTTTTTTAAGACGATAGCCTTTCTTGGGAACCTTCCATGCAAAAACTTTTGTATGTCTGTGTATCTGTCTTTCTGTCTGTACATTTGTCTATTTGTCTGCCCTTAACGGTATTCTAAACAGCACCAAATTGACCGAACGATACTCTAAACGGCCGACCCCATCCGCAGCGCCTACCATTATTGCTCAAGATTCAGAGTTCATACTTGTGCGATTGTCAATTAAAGAGCAATTATTGCGCATATATGGGGCACCATAACAACACGTCAACATTCTGTATGTGTGTCTTTTACTTGAAAAAAAACATACATAAGTAATTCTAAGGACCATAGCATTTATCACGGAGCACTGACCATGCAACACTTGCACGAAAAAGCAAGAGTTTCCAACGCTTTGCTAAGACGACACGGCGGCAGCACCTACCTGTCGCCTTGCGTTCTACACCTTATCACCTCCGAGACGGGCGGGCACACCGCGCGCTTCATTTTCCAGAATAACTGCCAGATGGCGCTCATGTCTCACGTGTGACGTGGCTTGATGCGCTCGTTCGCCTCCGCTGCACGCTCGAGGCACTCTAACGCAACACCTCCAGAATACCACTCACCAATTTTCTTGCGCAGAACATCAAATAAATGTTTTGTTCCCTCTCTCCAGACGCAAGACTGTGGTCTTTCGATGAAATTCGCAGTGTATCATGCAGATACGGGGTCATTTACGAGCTCACATTCATCCACCTATATAAGTCAAACGGTCGTTTCTGGAGCAGTTACCAGAAGCCGTATTCCAGGCGCCTCTCTTACTATCGATGTGACACGCTGTCGTTTATACGTACAATGCTTATAATTCATGTAGAAGCATAGCACTAGGAACACCGGGCACCGTAAACAACACACTAAACAGGCGCTATACGCTTCGACATGAATTTATACCATCTCGCCCTCTACTCTACGATACTTCAGTGTGCATACGCCAACCTTCCGGTGTCAATCTGCACTCTCCTTGCAAATTGATTAACGTGACTCGCCTTCGCAGCACATTAGCGACGCGTACAGTGGGGACGAAAACAAATGACAACCTCATGGTATCTACATTCTGTGCTGTTTCAGACTTTCTCTTTAGGATGTGCGAGTGTACCCATTTCAACGTGCCAAGACAAGAACTTCACCAATCTCTAGATAGACTAGAGGATCGGCCTTTGTCGGAACAAAGGACTGTGGGTCATTGCCCTAGTCCATCATCAGCCCAAAAGGCTGTGAAAGCTTTGTTACGTTTTTTTTTTCGAACAACTGGCCTTAGAGACAGACTTTAGTGTCGTATTCTCTTTAATTTGCTTTTCCTCTTTCTCTGTCACTTTTATTTATTTATTTATTTAAAAATACTGCTGTCCCATAACTGGGACATTGCAGGAGCGGGTACAGAAAAATCAACGAAAGCACAGAAACAAACAATAGTGCGCACAAATTTATGTGACCAACACATAAAATTTTTCCCGAACTCTACAGTGTTCATTCTACGCAATGCACCATCAAGCTTGTTCCAAACTTCCACCACACGCGGAAAAAAAGAGAATTTGAAACAATCCAAACGAGACCTGAAGGGTCTCGTTTGGATTTTCTCTCTCTCTTTTCGTAAGATATCTTTTCTATCATCTTTTATTCCCCTTACCTACTTCCCAAGCCCAGGGTTGCCAGCTAATCTAAGAACTGGCTAACCTTCCTGTCCTTCCGCTTATTTCTTTTCTCCTCCTCTTCGAGTGGTCGTACCATGGATGGTAATAAAAATAGCCATTGCATTCATCCATAATACAAACAAGAACCAGTCTAGCATCTTTTTGCTGCCACTAAGAGCGCGATGTAAACAGCGTGTCGCACTGTTCGCCTTAGTTTCAAAATACCCCCGTACATTGATGCCATGCGTTAGAAGTGCCGTGTGACGAGCCACTCGTGGCATTCGTGCGAACCCGGCTCCTGTCTCGCACGAAACGCGGCCCTTCATACGCGGCCATCGCACCCTGCCGCTGCTGCCACGTGCGCTGCACTAACACGGAAGCAGGAAAGGTCGCGATCGAGACGAAAAGGAACGCGCGCACTTTCCAGAGAACGAAGAAAGCTCGCAGCCGGGAAGAGTGATGTGCTTCCTGAGGTGAAAACACAATGAGGACAATTACGGATCTCAACGCAAGCTGTACACCACCTTATCGCATGCGTTCACACGAGAACTGTCCCTCATACAAGTCCTAACACCTTAAGCCGCTAGCGAGAGTAACAGCGCGGATGGGGGGACGCTGGTCCCAGCAACACGCCGCGCAATCCAGTTTACCCGAGCGTGCAAACCGGTGCCGCACGCCACCCATCCGTATCGAGCCGAGCCAATAGACGTTAGCCGAGCCGAGTAGGCGCAACCGCCCTGAGTGCACTCCACGCTTGACGGAGCGGCAACCTGGGAAACAATCAATTACGGCAGTTTCCAGCTAATCTCACGGGAAGTTCAGTGCCTAGTGATGAACTCTCTCGCATACATTTTAGTAGCATGCATCACTGGATCAGCCTGCGTTGAAGGAGCACTCGATGTTGATTTGATTGTTTGATATGTGGGGTTTATCGTCCCAAAACCACCATACGATTATGAGAGACGCCGTAGTGAAGGGCTCCGGAAATTTCGACCTCCTGGGTTTATTTAACGTGCACCCAAATCTGAGCACACGGGCCTATAACGTTTCCGCCTCCATGGGAAATGCAGCCGCCGCAGCCGGGATTTGATCCCGCGACCTGCGGGTCAGCAGCCGAGTACCTTAACCACAAGACCACCGCGGTAGGTGGGAGCACTCCATGTCGCTGAGCCACCTCTGTCAGAGTTGTGTGTTCCAAGGATGTGGCAGTTACAAGGTTCGGTTACTGATGCCACGGGTCGCCAGTCGTCACGCTTCTTTTCTCACTCCTGCAAAATAATGGAAACGTCACCTCCTTTTTGGATGGCTCTGAATGTTGTTAACAAGGCTCATGTGCGTGTTCCTTAGAATACTATCCTATTGAGTGAAAAAAAAAAAACCGTACGCAGTACACGTCCCGGTGTTATTTTCTGTTTGTGTACGGCGAAAGCCGCGAACGGGATCTTCAGCGAATGTCTTGCGCAAACGGGATGCTCAGCTGTGCCACGTGCTTTTGTAGTCGTTTTAAACGTTTCTCCTGATAGCGGTTAGTCACGGCGAACTATATTGCGAAGGTCTAGTAACCGCTTTATAACGGTTCGTGTGAAGGTGCTATGAAATATTCTGAGCGTGGGTAACGCACAAGGGTACGAAGTCATGCAAAAAAGTCACCGTTCAAGCACTTCGTACAAATGGTTAACCAGCCAAAGCTGAAGCGTTCAGCCCCGGTGTTCAGCAGTGGCTTCAACCCGACGCTGCACTGAAGCCTATTACAATTATTTGTTACACGTTCATGCTTCTTAGTGAGGCTATAGACACACGTTTGACTTGGGTTTAGCACAGTGTTTATTTCTGATGCCGCACATATGCCTCGGATGATCACGGTAATGGAAGAGTGCAATGAGCCGTTAGGTGCCTTTCGCAATGCGTTAATCACATCGGTCGTTCTCGAACCACAGGCGGTCACAGACGTCGCAGCCTATCAGCCAAATCGCCACTGGAGAAAGTCCCGCAGAAATGGAACATTCGCCCCAGCGAACGCGCTCCCACAATCATCTCATTCACGCCACAACGCTGCGTTGTTCCAAGCGTTTGACATCGCGAGCTAACTCGCAACGCAGCCAATAGCCGCATACTTGAGTATGACGCTGCTAATGACGCAACTGATAACACAGCCAATGGAGGCCGCTTATGACACCGTTGATGGACTGTTTTTCATTTCTCATAGCCATATACAGCTTTCGCTATAAAAGTCGAGTGAGCACCCTCGCTCCTCATGGCGGATCCTCGTTTATTTCGTCCTTACGGCATTCTGGTTCCGAAAAATATAAAAGTGGCGTTCACGTGACATAAAGCACCCAGTAAAATAGCAACAGCGAATGCCGTTCTCCTTCCAGTGGTCTTGACCCTCATATAAGGGGCCGTGCTAAGTTTTATTATTGAAGCGAAGCCTCAGATGATATATCAAACTTGAAAACTGGCCGTCAGGGTCCACAATAGTGGTACAAACAGTCATAATCACGGGGAGACCCCACAAGTACTGATGACGTCACTGATCACCATAATGCATGGCGTCACATGATGACGTCATCACATGACATCATAGCTTGACCAAAATTGGGCCGATAACGGAGGCAATGCAAAACCTAGTGAGATGCAGAAAGCTTTCGGGGGAGGGGGTAGAAGGACCAATTCAATGATAGAGATAAAAAAAGAGATTTGCGAAATAAATCAGCTCGAAAGACACCATACTACAGGAAGAGTGCTAATCGACACCAGTGTTATGCTCTTGTTCATTTCGTCTTTCGTGCTGCCTTTTTTTTTCGAAATCACGCTCTAACTTATCCAGACAAAAGCACTGCTAAAAAAAAGTTGGCTTTTGCCATGGAGACGTCTTGGGCGAACGCCTTAAAGGCATGTGTGTTTTCATTTTTTTGTAACGCCCTCTGATCACAAGCTGCGCGTCATAAAGTCTGCAATTGTTGGCGTGGACATCGTTGTGTAGAGGGGCAGGCATGCGGGAAAGGACAGTGTTTATAGGAGAAAACGTTTTTTTCTAAACGGAGCGTTTCATCTTCTTACGTTACGCATCCATGAGAGGTCATCGCTATCAGAAGGGGCCTCTCCGGAAAAAAAAAACAATTATTTATACGCTGTCTACAGCTATCCTTACGTGTGATGAGGACGTGCAGAGCACGGCCTCGTATTCATTTTATTGGTGTTAGTACGAGCTGTAAACAAGGAGACGGATGCCCCGCCGCGGTGGTCTAGTGGCTAAGGTACTCGGCTGCTGACCCGCAGGTCGTGGGTTCGATTCCCGGATGCGGCGGCTGCATTTCCGATGGAGGCGGAAATGTTGTAGGCCCGTGTGCTCAGATTCGGGCGCACGTTAAAGAACCCCAGGTGGTCGAAATTTCCGGAGCCCTCCACTACGGCGTCTCTCATAATCATATGGTGGTTTTGGGACGTTAAACCCCACAAATCAAACAAGGAGACGGATGGATGGGTTTCGAAAATGAAGGGGGTGGAGAGAGAGTAAACGGTCCTTTAACACACAGTGTATGTTTGTGACAACGGCGCTGCTCATCCAAGCGACATTGCTGCATGAACCTTATTTGGGAGTATAGTTGGACAAGTGCGAAGCGGTGGCCAGCTCCATCTCAGGAACACGTCGAGCGTTGCGAAGGCCAGCACCAGCGAAGAAGCAATAGCACTGAACTTACTCACTCGCGCCCGAGAAAACACAACAGGTGCGTTGACCCCGAAGTCGGTGTCTTCCTTGTAGATGGTGCCCTTAAGTACGTTAATCTTGAAAAACGCAGTGCGCGCGTGTTGAGCTCTCTCTCTCTCTGTCCGTCCGTCCGTCCGCGTGCGTGCGTGTGTGCGTGTGTGCCTGCGTGTGTGTGTGTGTGTGTGTGTGTGTGTGTGTGTGTGTGTGTGTGTGTGTGTGTGTGTGTGTGTGTGTGTGTGTGTGTGTGTGTGTGTGTGTGTGTGTGTGTGTGTGTGTGTGTGCGTGTTTGCGCGCGCGCGCACAGGGAGAACTGTTGCTGCTCCGCAGAGTTGGTAATCTTTAAACGTAGCGCGTGTTGGAAGTACTCTTTGCTGGGCCAGTCGGCTCATGTTCCTGTACAGGCCACAAATATATGGCTGTTTTTACGTGACAAATAAACGAGGTACAAGGTGAAAGGAAACGCAAACTTTCGAGTGTTCATTAATGATATCCTGCATTTGCTGCTTGCGCTGTTACCCGGTGTCGCCGCCATAGTAGCACGGCGCTCAGAAACCAGGTTTCTGAGTCCGACTGCAAAGCTCCAGTAGCTTGCGAGTAGTGACGACAGGGTTAAATATACTGTGGAATTCGCCGTCGCGTCGCTGTTGGTAGTGATGTCCATGGCCAGCCAGAATGAATGAGGCTGGAGGTCTTTACTGTGGTCCCCGAAAAAACGGTGCTGGCCGTACGGCTCGATGCGTCGGTGAGGGAATGAGGAGGAGGCTCATTGCCGTTCGATGTACGGGTCACCACTTGTGGGGAGACGTGAGGCGTTTGCTTTCCCACACATTCCATTGATGCTTGCTGTTCTTTGTTCAGCCATAGACGCTGTCATTCTTATCGGCATGGTCTTCTCTCAAGCTCTTCTCGAACGCAGGGAGGAGCTAAGGCCCAACTTCGTCGTCTTCTTCTAGACGTTGGTGGCTCGACATAATGACATTAAATCAATTAAATATGTATAAATAAATATGTAATACAGATCAATACGTTCAAGAAATAAGCAAAGCCTAATATTTTTTGTTGGGAGGATAAATATTCAGAGGTGTGAGTGATAGCGCATTTGCCAGGAAAGGTGTTGTTACCGGAAGGTGATTGATTGATATGTGGCGTTTAACGTCTCAAAACCACCATATGATTATGAGAGACGCCGTAGTGGAGGGCTCCGGAAATTTCAACCTCCTGGGGTTCTTTATCAACGTGCACCCAAATCTGACCACACAGAGCCTATAACATTTTCGCCTCCATCGGAAATGCAGCCGCCACAGCCGGGTCGATCCCGCGACCTACGGGTCAGCCGTTGAGTACCTTAGCCCTTAGACCACCGCGGCGGAGCTTGTTACCGGAAGAGGAGTGTACTTGTAGAATTGTCGAAATGGCAGTGGATGACAGCATAAAATCATAGCGCCATTCCTTCCTCCTACTACTTCCTTTATTCCCTCTTTTTTATCCTCACATCGCTCTTAAACAACCTCAGTTCCTTTTCCCGCGTCCTTGCTACACATGCATAAGCTAAAGACGGATATGCCAAACGTGGACTTGCCTGCGTTACACTAGGCAACGTGGGATGAAGGTGATAGCATAGGATAAATGCGTACGACCACCCGAGCCGCTATAAGGCGCTTTACCGTAAACCGCTTTGCATCTAAAAGATGTTGGCAGCTTGCCTCAGGGGTGTAGGCTAGACTAAAAGTGTAGCTTGTGGCTAACCGAGATGCTTACCAAGTTCCTAACTTGCGTGATCTTAATTAGCACGGGCTTAATGTGCACGGTGCCAATTAGGATGTGTGTCAATAATAAATACGAAAGTAGTGATTAATTTCTAATTAGCATGATATTTTCAGGAAGGGCATAATTGGCTCGTACCTAATAGGTACATTGCTAATCACCATGATTACCACTGTTCTAATTAGAAAGTGCTGATGGGGTTCCCATTGGTATAGTTCATTTATCAAGATTATAATGAGGTCATTCCTATTTTGCATAATGATAACTACTATGACAGTCACAATCTTAATGAAAAGAAAATATTTGTGTTCTGATTAGCATGGTATTTCAGCAATGTTATAATTAAAAACTATTAATTAATGCGATCCCGTTCAGCTGGATCTTAATTGGCAAAGTCACATCAGTTCCTGTCTGTTTCTCTTTCAACCACTGTACATTATCTGTTTCCCTCCTTCCTCTTTCATTTGTCTGTTCTGTGATTTTTCTTTATTTAAATCAGAGGGCCTACACTTAGAAACATGCCAGGTCTGCGCGGAAAACACAGCACAGTCACAGCGAAAGCTAGTAGAGCGGCCTTTCGGAGGCTTTTCGAAACACTCACTGGGTAACTACTGCAAGCAGATTTGCTTGATACCCACTAGGCCACTAAAAATAAACTTATTTAGGTATTAGACCGGCATTCAGTATGCTATTTTTCGTCATTCTTCTGAGAAGCGTGGTGTCCGCTAAACATTTCAAGGAATTTTGTGCCAATTGTTCGTACAGTGGCTGACGACGATGAGGTATTACGGCTGAAGTGGGCATGGGCCACAGTTGATAGGGTAACAATAACAAGCTTTTGTGATGGGTTGGACGATTGGACGACCCACTCCTTACGCTATTCGCATTGTGCGATGACCGGTTGTTCTTTCCCTGTTTTAAAACGCTTTATAAGTCGTATTAACACGATTACTTTTCCGACATCAAGCCTGCCTAAGGCAAGTTTGACAACATGTCGCAAGCACCGGTCCGTACACTATGCTCCCCATCCCACTGTACACAGCTATATACAGCACGCAAAGGTCAGAATGTACTTAAACGAGTTTAAAAAATGTCGGCAGCTCCAAGTGCAAAAACGTGTTTTTTTTTTTAATTATACACCGGAACACTTTCTGTAAGAACCTACCTAGAGTAGCATAGGTTTTATATGCCATGGGGATCTAACTGTCTAATCTGTAAGAAACGCAAACTATTGACCACGTTTTCCTGGCACTGTTGGGAACGAGTATACTTTGAGTACGTATTACGAAGGACAATTAAAAAAGTTTCCCTTAGACCCTAATAGAATCAGGTATTTGGCAATAGAGAATGATGACAGATTACCTTTCGATTTTATCATGGTGACTGCCTAGCACAGTATATGGCGCTCTAGAATGGCTGGATATCACTATGACCCATACAGGAGACCAGCCAAAGAGTATTTTAAAGAAAGTATCTCGAGGTTTCTCGAGCTAGAGAAAATAGATGAATGTGTACAATTATGGTTAGTAAGGGTAGAAGCCCTACTGACCATGAAGGAATTTAGGACGTGATGTGTGATAGTAAGGTTTGACGGCCACAGTTACTTTTCTTATGTTTGTTGTGTACTGTAATATTTTATCTTAGCACCCCATGTGTGAAGTTTAACCAGAAATAAAGAAAACAACGGTGCAGCTCAGTGGTAGAGTAGTGGACTGGCACCCAGCGGACCCAGGTTCGAGCCCCACTGTGTGATTGGTTCTAGGTCAAGCCTGCCTAAGGCAAGTTCGACAAGTTACAAGCACCAGCGTAACTCAGTGGTAAAATACTGGGCTGGCACCCAGCGTACCCGGGTTCAAGCCTGACTGTGCCATTGGCGTAAGGTTTTTTTTTCCTCATTTCGCGCGATGTGGTTACTGACACCGGCGGCGGCGGCGGCGGCGGCGGACGATTGCGCGTGACCCGAGTTGTGATGTGATAACAGCTTTCGATGTAAAAAGAGCCAACATTGCACATTCACCGAGTCAACCTTACTGGGTGCGCAGGCCACAGGCCTTATTATCAGCGAAATTCTCAAGCTATATAAAAAAACACTGTCACTATTCTACTTTCTTTATTGTCACCAGACGTAATTACCCTCCCTCCCTGTTCATTACACCTCCTTAACACCACTGCCATTTCTTACAGCCACGATCAATTCTTAACACAAAACCTTACACCCTTACACTTGTTGTCTTGAGCAATTTATGTTGTTGCATTAGATCCTGTTAAGCAACCAACTAACCAAGTAAATAGGATAAATATTCCACTTTTCTCTCTGTGTTCAGTAAAATGTAGCCTCTCTTACTATATAGTTGTCATGTTGATTTTTTCTTGTTACTCTATTTCTCTCTCGAAGTTTCTGGGATAAGCGTGCACAAAGACATTTTTTTTTTTGCTGTGTAGAAAAGCCTGGACACATGGCAGCAACAGCCGCTTTATGTTTCGAAGCGTTAAGTCGACGTGCGTCGTTCTTAATAGCGCGAACTGTCGGAAACAAGCGCACTGTTAAGAGAAGAAAAATTCCGCCTTGTCCAAGACAAGGGAAATAACAAAAGGATCAATTGTTTGCTTGCTTCTCTCTGCTGCCCTCCTGAACGCTCTTATTCGCTCGTTTTATGCTTTCCATTGGTTGCCCCAACCGCAAGCCTGCGCCGTGGCACGAAACGCTGCTTCCGGCCGCAAAGGGTGCGGCTAGTCGCAAAATACGGCAGCCTGACACACGCACAAGCTTCATGCAGTTAATAAACTTGCATAAACCTTTACTAAGCTTTAGTTGAACACGCGCATAAGGCAAAAAAAAATTTTTAAACATTCGCACGGGGTTCACACATTCCCCTAGCAACTCAAAAGTGGCTTTTTTGTTCACCTACGTGGGAGCGGCCCGCGATCCTCCCCCTATTTAAACCGGTTTTGGATGCTTTCAGGACGTCAATGAAGCTGTTTATCTATCTATCTATCTATCTATCTATCTATCTATCTATCTATCTATCCATCTATCCATCTATCCATCTATCCATCTATCTATCCATCTATCCATCTATCCATCTATCCATCTATCATCTATCTATCTATCTATCTATCTATCTATCTATCTATCTATCTATCTATCTATCTATCTATCTATCTATCTATCTATCTATCTATCTATCTATCTATCTATCTAACCTCAGTTGATTGTGCCGACGCTCGCCCGAATGTTTTCTACACCTTACGTGATTTAGGGCATCCATGTTGAGCCTACATCTGGCCACACAACTATGTCGTACGATGATGTCTGCGTATGACGTCATGATGACCTCATTGGGTAAAGTTAGCACATGACAGATCATCACACGACAGTGTAGAACACTCACTGTAATGGCTACTGGCGGCGCTTATCGGCGCTCACACGTTTAAATATGCACGTATGCGCACTATAGTGTGCACGGAGGGATGGCCGCCGCTGTAGTTCAGCTGGTAGAGCGTTAAGGGTTTGCAGAAAGAGTACTAACGTCGGAAGATCACACCGGGACCCTCTTTACATGATTATTAGATAGAAACTACGAAATAAAGCAAAGTGGGGAATTTAGCAGCACATTCTGCACCCATTATAGTGTTCGCTTTCTATCTGCGCGATCCTTCCTTTTTTTTCTTTTTTTTTCTATTATTCTCGGCCACTCGCCACACGCGCTCCCTCTAGCGACACATGAGACTCGTCGAACGCACTAAAGAAAGGAGACGCTGTGGAACAACACTGACGGCATGTCGACCGCACAAGACGTGCCGAGAATCCTCAAACACGAGAAAACATTCTGTACTCAGACACAGAAAGTCGAAGTCCGCAGAAAAACAAACGAGGAGCGACATGCAAGTGGACAAGGCTGCGTATTGGAGTACGAACACTAGAGGGCGCCTCGATCAGATTGCCCGCGGCTACTGCTGTCGTACGCCTGTATATGCAAGAGGTGTCAATGGGTAGTGTAGATGGCAAAACAACGGGGCGACAGAAAAAAGCTTCCGAATGGATGAGGTAACAATATACAGATGGAAAGTCTGCAAATAAATAAGTGATAATCTCTACTGCTTCTGATATCCATGTGGTAAATAACTATCAACATATCAGCTGCCAGATATTCTGGTGATGAGGAAAGAAGCCTGAAGAGAACATGCCGATCACGAAAGAAAGAAAGAAAGAAAGAAAGAAAGAAGAAAAGAAGAAAGAAAGAAAGAAGGAAAGAAAGAAAGAAAGAAAGAAAGAAAGAAATAAAGAAAGAAAGAAAGAAAGAAAGAAATGAACTCAATAAAGCGAAGGCATATGAACAACAGCTGAATCTTTGAAGAGAGCTAATATTTTTTTTATTGTTTTAGTTTTCTCTTGCATCCCTTTCTGCTTTTGCATGAGCTGAGAAGCACGCACAGAAATCCAGAAAAATACCCAAAAATAAAAATTTCCCAAAGAAGGCAGTCCCGTTGCCGAGAGCTTGGCAAAAGTAAGAAGAGGCCCTCGTTTCGCACCGCACAGAAACGTGGTCGGAAAGATAAAACTGCGTGAAGAAGAGCAATGCGGGGAGGGGGGAGCACCGACAACAGTAGCAAAAAAAGAAAATTTCATGAGCCCCATAAAGTTTCATTGCAGTGCAATATAGGAAAATATGACGCTAGTGCCTATGGAAGCTTCAAAGAATAACTCTTCAGCCTGCATGAGAATGATGGTTTATCCATTAACTTGCCCAAATTTCCTTCTGCGGGTTAGGAGCGGCTCTGTGTCATCTGATGCTGGCGCGTCTCAAGACGAAGTTCAGCAACAATTTCAGCCATGCCACTTCCCCAGCTTGACCCCACTAGACTCTCCGATTCAAATTTGCATGTGAAGTTCACAACGAGATACCTTTTAATCTCAAGGAAAAGCCCAAACACAACACTCAACAAACCCACAAGTTGTTTAATGCCCTAAGCACGAAGACTGGGCAAATGCGTGTACTACATCTCATTCTCATGCCGGTTGAGTGATTGCAACGCCACAGCTACCTCCATCCAGTACTAGGAAGCTCTATGAACATCTCTCTTGAATGACCAAGGCAAAGCTGCACTTGGCCGAAGCCTCGCTCGGCCGCTGAGGCACGCATGATGGCGTGACCCGTCCTCTGCTTGGCGAGTGCGCGTAAAACCCATGCGGTGCTGGAGGATCGAAGATCGAAGCGAACCGGCTTTGAGCCGGTATATGCACTCGTTGTGGGACCACTGTGCGCTCTTTATCGCGCCAGTATGAACATCGCGCGACTTCTTTTGCGCAGGTGACCAAGGGCGTCGAAGAACTGAGCGCACGAAGTCGGCAGTGCTGGATCGCACATCATGCACGGACGTTCGTTTCGCTCACGCAATTCGCAAAAGGTGCAATGCGATTGCAGCGTATGATAACAAGTGCAAATGTAAACGTGTTACCTTGGCAAGGAAAGCTATCCAAGGAATGGCGATCAACCGGTAGCTCATAACAGCTGTATATATTTGCATCGAATCAAGCCAAAAGTACGCTAAGTTATTTCAAACCATGTTCTGTTGATGTAGCTCATTCTGAAAACGTTTAACCAATCTTACGGTAATAGGCGTTTACCAGATAGCAATGTAAAATTCCAGTTGAAGTCGTCATCAAAAGTTTAGAGGCCACTCGGTCAAAAATCTTTCAATATCTCAGAAATTTTCTAATGTATTCGGTTGAACTTTTCAGTGGGTTGTTATAGCGCGTTTTAGAAAAGAAGGGAGACTTAAATTCAAGGCAGCGCCACGAAGCAGCTAGCTGCAATATTGAGACTTTTCTTTTTTTTTTTCCTTTTGTGGTTCTTTAACTATTGACACCGATTGATACGAGTGCTGTATTGCTTTTTTTTTTCTTCTTAAATCTGCTACTTAAAAAGTCTGTAGAGTCCAAGATCATTTTGTGTCGCTATAAATATTTCCCGTCGAAGTTTTTAAACGTCACATTACAGATGCCACAAATTTCAAAGCTTTTCTCGTTTTAATTAGACCTTGGAGCGTGCAGAAATGCTTGAAATCTAGATAAAAATGCTCAGTGATCAGCCTACTGAAGATACAATGTAGCACTATATTTACCAACCACAAATAATTGTATTTGAATAGGTACCGTCCAAGTCTATGGCTAATATTCTATCTGTGATATTCCACATAAAAAGCACCATACGTTCATCAGAGGCGCCGTAGTTAAGGGCTCTAAAATTTCGACCATGTGGTGTTTCTAATGAGCACTGCCAAAGCACAGTACTCGGGCCTGAAACATTTCACCTCCGTCGAAGTGCGACCGCCGTAGCCAACGAAGAATCCTTCACTTTTGGGTTAGCAGCCGAACACCGCAACCACTACACCACCGAGGCGTACATCCAAGTCCATTATATTGTCGAGAACTGCGACATCGTGGTCCTTGTTGCAAATAACTCAATTTTCTTATTTACCCATCACCCTCTTTCGGCCCTCTTAAGGAAGGAAGGAAGGAAAGGAAGCAACAAAAAGGAGACGGCAGGGAGGTTAACCAGAAAGACATCCGGTTGGCTACCCTACACTGGGAGATTAGGGAAGGGGACAAGAAAGATGAGAAAGAAAGAAAAGAGGGAAAAGAAAATAAAAGGGTTAAGGAGAGACTGACAGTAATTTCACTGCAGCGTGTAGAAGTCTACCGCATGTCAGAGGCGTTCACACAAGCCTGTCTTTCTCAGGAAACACAGCAGGGCTTTCACTGCCTTGTGGGCTGTCGAGGCATGTGGACGTTGCTGTAATAGCACCTGCACAGAAAGAGGCCGATCATCCAGTCTCCGCATTGCATTGGCAAGTACTTGTCTATCTGAGGCAAATCGAGGACAATGGCACAGCAGGAGTTCGATATTTTCGTTGGTGCCGCAAACATTGCACGCCGCACTGTCAGTAATTCCGATTAACGTGGTATAAGCTTTCGTGAAAGCAACTCCTTGGCAAAGGCAATAGAGAAGAGAAGCTGCACGTCGATGTAGGCCGGGTGGAGGCCGGAGTTGTAGTGAAGGGTCGAGCTCGTGCAGTCTTGTACGTCGTATGCTTGGTGTGTTCCACTCAGTCAGTGTGAGACTGCGGGCCAGTTGACGAATGTGCCTCGCCGCATCCGCTCTTGAAAGCGGAATCGGAACGCTATTCGCTTCTTTATGTGACGTGCGAGGAGCATGATCTGCAGAATCATTGCCGCCTATACCACAATGCCCAGGTAACCACTGAAAGACGATGTCGTGGCCTTTTTGTATTAAAAGGTGGTGAGGTTTCACTTTTTGGTAGGTCAACTGGTCGAGGCATCCGCGTCGGAGAACTGATATCAGACACTGTAACGCTGGTTTTGAGTCAGAAAATACAGCCCATTTACCTGGTCTTTCATCCGAATCGATGTGTTCCAGTGCATTGCGCGAGCCTCGAGTTCTGCCATACGGCCCTGTTAATAGTATGGCACTAGCATTGTCATCAAACTTTAGAAGAAATAATGCTCGGGCGTATTGGCGGGATGTCGTCAAAAAGTTAACTAACTGACACAGCTCAAATCTTGTTTCATCATTGGTGTACCTGTGTACTCCTGCCGAATACCATCGAATAGGGCAGTTGAATGCATCGATAACTAGAAGAGCTCCATATGTTCGAAGTATTTTGTTGTACATACAGGTCACTCCGTTGTAAAGGTCGCTCACATTGATCACAATTGATCAATGCTCACAATTTCATCAAGATGTGAAGATTCATTCGCTACACAAGATTATGTTTCTTTGTTCATTCAGGAGGTGAGAGTATAAGAAGCCTTCGTCTGCATTTGGTGGGAACTGATTAGAAAACATCTAGCCTTATGATACAGTATGATGAGACAGGTGTTGAGCGATCAGATATTTGTGAGAAAGAGAGAGAGAGTTCCGTTCCGAAACATTAACGTAGCCAGGGTGTTGACGTAGCCAGGAAGAGGGAGAGGGGCCAGGTGTTATTTTTAACTTTGCGTGTGTATATAGACTCTCGCACGAATATATATTGAGTGTGATAGAGCCTGCACCACACATTAAAAATGATGTCTGGCTAAGTCCCAGACCCAGAATAATAGGCCCACTACAATCTAAATCAGTAACAAGGAAATGAATATGCCTCAACGCTTTCTTTTTTGTTTACTTTTTATTGAAGATATTGAAATTCGAGGGAAACATTGAGTTATCAACATCAAAACAAGTTTACCGTGCTTGTCTATCTCACACACTAGTGGGCTGTGTTCAAATAATAAATTTTTCTTTACCCGAACGCAAGACTATATATGTTTTTTATTATATATCATTTTGGCCATAAGGCGAGAAAAGGATTACGATTGCCAACAAATTGCGTGCCAACTCCATTTATTTTTTGCAGCAATAAAAAGAAGACTAACTAGCGCAAAAGGAGTACGCGTAGCTACGATATTACGTCTCAAAAACCAAGTTTTCTGAAGGTTTATAGACAGAAAAGACGTTGCCAAGAGAAACTTTCTAATCTAGGGTTTTTGTTACGTCCTCGAGGACGGCCCGCTCCAATCCCTATAATCCCGACGCACATCAAAGGCCCCGTTGCTAAGAACGCCTTCCGCTTGCTCTTTCTAGAAAAAATGCGAGCACAAAGGCGCTCCTAACTCGGTTTCTGTTCGTTTCATTGGCAGAAATATGGGACGCACAAAAGCCCTTTTAATTAAACTTTCGAAAGAGGCCCGCCGTTCTCGAAGGTAGCGAAAAGACGAAGATACAATTATCTTTGTTTAAAAGTTATTCTGAAACAACAGTTAGATTGTCTATGCTGTATTAAGCAAAAAAAATTTTCAACTTACTTTTGTCACAATCAATAGTACGTAATTGTACGATTACTTCGTTCAATTATTCCATGATTCGCTGTCAATTACTCAACGATCACATTTTTTAGCTTACACGCTCATACTTTTTTTGAAGGTGCCTCGTATGTCAATTAGTAAATCTAGCTGTTATTGGTTCCAGCAGTAATGACATCAAGCGCGGCATAGATTGAATTATGCCTTATTGACTCTCGCGCTTTTGTAATTGACGTTGTCCTAGGTTGTCATTTTGGAAGAATTACACTCGGCCTTCATCCTTCATAATTGCATTACTTGTCGACGCAGGAACAATCACAGGTGCGTTTAAAAGGTGCAGTTACTTTGAATTCTTCGGCCTTCAATGAAACAATGCCGCACAAAGCGTCTCTATTTATCGGCTGTCAAAGCCATTTTCAGGGGAGATGCGGGTCAAAAAACTAGTTTTTTTCACCACTTTTGATAAGATTAGTACCTCCACTGTTCTGAAAAAAATTATGTGGAGACTCAACTGGAAATGCTTTGACATTGCGTCTAAGGAGCACAAGGTATACCTGTTAAAATGTCGAAAGTGTGCAGTCTTCGAGAACCCTGCTGCTGATAATGCGCCGCCGCTCGCCATTGTCGATCGCATGAGACGAACAACCGAACAAGGGTGTCCGAACAAAGCCCAACCTCGCACTTCAAATAACGATGGTTTTCCGCGCTGCTGCAGCAGAAGAAATAACATAAACAAGCACGCTTTTGCAGCCTTTTTTTCGAGCCCCGTGACTGGCTTTTCAATCACGCGGTACGAATCGGGAACCCTCACGACCACTGCTCGCTTGTATGTGCTGTGAAGCCCACTTGCAAGATCCGTGTCTCGTCAACAACGCGTTTATCGTCTCTTTATCTCCATTAAACATGAAGAAATTGTAGCTCGCGCGATAGATACGCTGTGAACATGAAAGATGTTGTGGCGAAGTGCTCTGTAGGGATGGGCTACCAGCTGCTGGTCCGATTTGCGGCGATTTTTGGCTTGCAAAAGCCAGTGCATCAAAGTCATTTACAGCCATCAGCCAGAAAGTCCGCGATGCGGCAATGGATGCCATCTGTGCCAATCATGTGAGGTCGAGGGAGTTCACAGTGAAGGGAGTTAGTGGAGACAACATTGCCGTTACGTGCGACTGTATGTAGCACAAACGTGGCCACAAGCCACAATGGCATCGACACTGCTGTGCCCCTCGACATTGGACTTCGTTTAGATTTCGAAGTCCTGTTAAACTTCTTCCTAGCTTCCAGTCGGCACAAGGTTTTGCCAAAAGGAGCGGAAGAAGTGTGGGAAACGTTCCATAGCCCTGTCTGTGAGCGAAATGTCTGTCAGGAGCCAGCTCGAAAGAGCCGTCTGGAACAGACATGGTGCTGGCGCATTTTGGTGGCAGTGGCCACTACAAGAAGGATTGTTGTTTTTGGTGTGCAAATATCATCGCATTTAGTGACATATTTCATAAATAAAAATTCATTTTTTACTTGAAAACGAATTTCTTTGAAAATACAGATTTAGCCATTTTTCTCAGTGTGCCCTTCCTTTATCGTGTACTTCTGATGCTCAGATCAGCATGAAATTATACCGAAAATTTTCCCGAAGTATAATAAATTCAATTATGTAGTTAAATTTTAATATTTTTATTATATAATAAAAACTATATGCAAACCTTTACTATGGTAGGAAAAATATAAATTTTTTCACACATATTGCATATTTTGTGTGCCCTTCGTAATTAGTTATTTACATTCTACACTTTATTTGAACCATTATAAACTATGAACGATAAAAAATTATGGAAGTTTCGTGATAAAAACTGGGGGCAAAATGTTTAAGGTTTTCACTTTGTCATGTTGCAGTGATCTAAGTATGCAACTTGAAAAAAAAGCTGATCATATATTGTAATAAGCATAAAACGTTCTATAAACAGCTCAAGTTTCATTGTTCTTTGGTGAATATTAAAAAAAGTGTGTTTGTGTAGCAAATCCCCTTCACTAACTGTGGAAACGGCACAAGTTGAAGTACTTTGACTATTTATAAAATATAGGGCGTGGTTCTTGCGTTTATGTCCCATTGCAACTGATTCACTTTCGATTGCGCTCTACAACGCAACTAATTACACGCGCTTGTATCTAAATCAAATGTTATAATGGTATTATAGTAGTACATTTCCTAATTAAGCGTGATGTAAAGACACTGATTGCATGAAGCGATAAAATCATATATCATTGGCTTAATTTTGTTCAAGTTAACCTTTTCAGATACCACCTGTAGAGAACTGTTTGTAAATGCGTCAAATCAATACAATGTTCTTTCAAGCGCTCGGCATTCCTATGTAGCAAAAATATTACTAATATAATAAAATATGCGTACTAACGTGATTATTAATGATCTATTCACCCTGAAGACAGTGATGCTCTGTTTTGCCATAAATAGAATGAAATCTAAAGCTAGAAATACAGTGCAGTTCTATTTTGGTTATTTTCATTTTGAGCAAAAAAATTACATTTTCCCCACGGTTTGCAGGAAGTGGCACGTGGAACGACTCGTTGAGTGGGGTAGTGTCTTCAACGAAGTGATCATATGCAACAATACACGGCAAAATGAAGTTATGTGAAGACAAATAAATGCATTATGCAGGAGTTTCGGCTCATCCAAAGCTTGATATAACTCGCTCTTTCTTATCCCATAGTTCATACAGATTGCAAACAAGAGGTGTAGACAAAAGTGCACGTAGCGTGTCAAAGGGTTTTTGTTTCTTAAATGCAGAGCAGTTCAAGGGAACGCCCTGAAGTCGCCTCATGTCTCTAGTTGGTGTCAGGTCCGAGCGGGCTGTGCGTTTGGAATGCCATCTTTAATTACCAAAGAGCTAGTTCATCTTTCCGAGCCAGCGAAGCGCCAGCATCTACGGAAGAAATAATCAGGGGCGAAACATAGTCCAGTACACCACTCTCACGGAGCAAACAGTAAAGCGAAACAGTAGAAAGGAGGTCACTGAACCGAAAGTATATAGTCGCGAAAACAAAATCAGGAAATCGCAAAAGGAAGAGCACAGAAAAAACGTAAAATGTCACATAATCACATGAAACGAACACAATGAAGCAAATAAACACAACACAAAAACAACTGATACCCAGGCGAATCAATGCTCCGCTTTTCGTAAAACGTTCACTTGAGGTGGGACTGGCTTGGATTTTTTTTTTTGTTGTTGTTGTTGTTGTTACACGAGTAAGACCTTCCACACGTACGCACGGCTTCCTCTTCGGTGCCACTTTCCCAAACGGCCGCGAAATACATCAGCGGTGAACGGGCAACGTACAAGTGCATTGGCACGTCGTCAGAACGCTCCACATCGCGAGTCAAGCAGGGTCCCATACAGGCACCTCTCGATCAAGAAGGGGCGTGCATGTCGTAAGACCCCGCACAAGCCGTGCGAGCGCCCAAAGTGCTCGAGGCTGTTCGAGACCGTAGCCGAGTCAACGGAACAAATGTGGAGAGCGAGAAAGCCAGGGCTCTGACAAGGTTGCCCGTGCTTCGCGTCTGGTCATTTATGGGCCGGAGCCCCGCTGACAGGTCCTTGAGAAGAGAGAGAGAGAAGGCGAGAGCTATGTCTTCTCCCTCCCTCGCAAGTCTCGATGAGCGGCGATTCCTTGCTCGTATTTTTGCATACTGTGTCAATAGCCGGCCGCATTCCGGCGACCAACCACACTCGCCAGCGTATATTTCTTGTGCAAATCGCTCCGTAGGACGCGCGTTCCGCCGAGCGTATGCGCTCGCCAAACACTGAGCCGTGTTCTTCGCTGGCTGTGCAGTACTCGTGTATACCTTCGTACACGCTTGCAGGAGTCGACAGGGCAAGCCGAGCGCTTTCGTAGAGCTGCTCTGCGTGTCTCGATACATCCTCGTTAGGCGACGTTGTGTTCGCTGTGCCGTGTTCTGCAACAAAGCGGTCCACGTGTTCAGCTTTCTTCCTCTCTTTCTTTCGCTCGTGCATGCAACTTTCATAAGGGAGCGCTGATATTTCCTCTCCGGAACTTCGCCCCGGAGCACCTAACATGACCGTTTCTGCGCCTTAAGAGTTTTGTGAGAATGCGAGTTGTACTTTCGAAACGCGCGTTCCCATACACTCTTAAAAAAAGGCAGTGCTAATTACTAACTTTGGGCTAGTAAATAGTTGTCACAAGATTCACTACATAAGTAGTAACTGTAGGTAGTAGACCACAAACATTTGCTAACTCTGGTTGCTTCTTAGGTAGTGAATGTCTGTGGTATACTCTCTGCAGTTACTACTTAGGTAGTGAATGTTGTGACAGCAATTTACTACCTCAAAGTTAGTAAGTAGCGCTGCCTTTTTTTTTTAAAGAGTGTAGTCGGCATTTTCGATGGAGGCGGAAATGTTGTAGGCCCGTGTGCTCAGATTTGGATGTACGTTAAATAACCCCAGGTGGTCGAAATTTACGGAGCCCTCCACGGCGTCTCTCATAATCATATGGTGGTTTTGGGACGTTAAACCCCACATATCAATCAAATCAAGAGTGTAGTCGAACGTGGAACCAGACTGTAGCTCACTGTTCATAATCGGGATCGCGATCATTAAGCTGCAGGGCGCGCGTTCTTGCTCTTCGTCTCGGTATTGGCATACTCCCGCTATGCGAGTGAGATAAATTGCAGTTTTGTGTTGGCGCGTTTAGGCTCGACGTGTGAATGCGTGTACGCTCGGACTGTGTGCATGTGCGCGCGCGCACACACACGAGTACTGACACACGGTACGGATTCGCAACGTACGGTAAATTCGCGACCCCGCATCGCCTGAAAAACTAACTTACAAACAGTGAACAACCAATCACCCGACACACGCAAGACATTGAAATTACGGTGGGAATTCGGACTGTCGACGAAAATTCCTTACGGAAGAGACAGGGCACCGGGAATATGTGCTGTTGGAACAGATGCTCGTTATTGGAAATAAAAGGGCCGCATTTTTTTTTTCATTTTCCTTTTGTCTGTTGTCGACATGTGTCCTGCCTCCTCTCGATCAATAACAGAGCTGTCGTCTGCCTCAATTACTATCGGGAGGAGAAGAACAAATCCAAGAACATACGCAATGCCCAGCGTACTAATGGAATTTCCAATCTCAGTATCAATTACATTACTGGTCACTTCATTCCATACAGACTGCTTTTCCCGAATATACTATTCGTTTCATGTATTTTACTATATGTCCTTTAGAAGATGTTGGTACTTTTATAAGCACCATCTACTCTGTTTCGCAAATAACAAGACTGACGATAATCTCGGCAATGATTGTCCCAACGGACACTCCACATAATTCGCCGAAGACATCGAAAATTCCCCATTATGTCACTGTCAGCGCTTGTAAAAGAGAGATAGTCCTTCATTTATATTTACGTTATTTACGATGTTAAATGCATACGGCATTTAATTGGTGCACGTAGAATATTTGTTTTATTCTACGCCATAATGGCGATCACGTGAACGCATTGTAACTTCAATAAGTTACAGAATGAGATGCAGACAGCTGGCTATGATGATATAAGATCGGCACCAAATAGAATACTCTCATGCACCACATGAGAACCTTTGCGTCGCACTTGTAATAAGTAATTTGTGACAGGCATACTTACAAGGAGAAATAAAATTCAGCAGATAGTCAATGGTGGTAAAAAGAGGCTCCAGAGAATACATAAATAATAAAGACCCCTCTATGAACTCTTTTTTTTAGTATCTTTAAAACTGCTTATATATAAACACAACCTTCTTCGTGTTTCTTGAGGTATTGACCCGTTAGTTAAATACGTCATTTTCGGAAGTAACTGTCTATTGATGAAGAGCCTGTTTCGGATCAAAAAACAATGATGAACTTTGCAACATAAATTGAACACTGCAGAGCTTTTTTTCTAATTAAAATTGTGCCGTAAATGACTTTGGGAATCCTTCTAGTTCATCGACAAAAAGCATTAAACAAATTGAAAAAATGTGCCTACCTCTCTTGAAATTCTGCTGGCTAGTATAATAAATTTGTTCCCTCTCTTAAAATATTGGCTACTTAAATTATAGACGTGCATTTCTTATTACTATTCTTGACGTGATATCCATCCACAAAAACCGGAACACTCATACTTCCTAAAATTGAGAACAAAATGACGCGCTTCCAGTATAAATAAATATTGATTCAGTTTGAACCTTCACATTCTGTTAAAGAAAGCGACGTCCTATGCATTTACGTCTAGAATAAACCAGGCAATCTCCCATTTGCACTAGCTTTACTAACTGCATGACCGAGGAGACATGCGTCTCTAACTGCCTGTGGCTTTTATAAATCTATCGGACTGCACACCGAATGAGTACATCATCGGTTAACGTTATATTTCTGGTTTTAATCAGAAGGCAGTTGCGAGCTTTGTTTATTTAGTGTTAGTTCGTCAGCTGACGTTACGTGTTTAAACTGAAGCTGAACGAGCTAAGCAAATGTTGCTCTAACGGCTTGTTAGGTTCAGGCATTCCTACGTCTACCTGTAACGTGTTTCACAAAGTTGAGAAGTCTGTAGTATCATCTTCTATATAGGCCACTCAATGAACGGAGTTCAACTGGGACGCTATCATGAACACTTATTAAGAAACGGGCAGTGCCGCGCAGAGAGAACTTCAATTGGGAAGATAATACCGCAGCCTTCTTCGTACGCACGGCCTTAATAAGCCAGATTGATTATTCGGTCTTAAAAAGATGTTGCGCACATAACAAAATAACGAGGACGTAGTTTGCATAGTGTTAAAGATGCCTTAGTTGTCATGTGTAATATCATTACGGAAAAAAAATCGAAACAAAATATCGCCATCAGAGACAGACATTGCACACACACAAAAAAAAAAAAGCTTGATGTTCTGAAACCTGGCCAATATAAAACTCTTCCGGCTTTGGCAGAAATAGGTGATAAATTGTTTGCAAGTTTTACAGCTAATCGTATCTCCTTATTGTGCCACCTCCTGACGAAAAGCCGGACAAACATCTACAGCTCCTCATCAAAATATTTATATCTATCTCTCCCGACGCTGATTGCCGGTCTTATTTCTGTGGTTCATTCGTAACCTACGTGACATTACACTTTGTTTTTCACTTATGACGGAGTTCGTAAAGGTTAGTGATTCTGAAAACCATTTCACATGTATTCGTCATTTCTTCTTCGGCACTCAGTGCTATGTCGTCATATGATATCAAATCCTCCCTAAAGCAATGTTGGAACTAAACACACGAGCAAATTTTTACTCGAAAAATTAGGAACGAATCATAAACCTCGTTTCTAATCTTAGCCACGATAAAGATTCTTATCTGCGACAAACCTAAATTAGAAAACGTACCATCGATAATTATTCTTAGTTGATGGGTTGGCTTCGTTTGGTAATAAAATAATTGACGTGAAAAGTGTAGTAGACGCTTTCGTTAATCTGCAAGTGCACTTCCCTATAGAGCCGCTAATGACGGGACCTGTCGGGCTTCAAATGGAGACAATATCACAGTTGCACGTGCTGGGACTTGTCAATGATGCGCATTCATATTAAGAGAGCCGAGTTTACATTTTCTCCGTCATAGCGCCAGCAAATATCGCTTGAACATGCTGTTTCTAGTGAATTAGTAGCCGCCACTGGCAGAGCAAACTGCGCAGGAGTAGAGCTAGCTTTACAAATATGAAAAGGGTCCACAACAATTCATGTTTGGAGCGCCTTGTAAGTACTGGAATTTTTTACGTATGGAGCATTTACATTAAAAACAAATATGACAACAAAACGCTTGATCATTGATAATGATCAAGCAGTAACCTCGAATAAAGATACGCGGTGCCGTTAAACTATCTTACCACATCGGTCGTCATGATCTTAAGATGTGTGACGTTCTTCAGAAACAACGTCCATATTCCCATATAATTTCATTGATAAGGACGCTATGTTAGTGGTCGTGCCGCCCTCAGTGATATTTACGACGTGACCATTCGGCAGTTTGATTCTACGAACAGCACAGTCGTTGAATCTGGGCCGCTATAACGCATCGGAGAGCACTCGCTGAATTCGATTGTGTTATCGTCATCCACCATTAACGGCTTACGCAACCCATCGGTGGCGTTATAGTTTTCTCAACGCCTCCTTTATTAATGATAATATGGGGAGCTTTACGTCCCAAAACCACGATATGATTATGAGCGCCCCCGCAGTGGGCGCCGTAGTGGACCGCGCGAATAGATATAGCAAAGTAAGCAAAAACGATAAAGAATGGAAAAAAAGGAGAAGTGGCAAGAAAAAGAAAACCGAAGAGAAACTAGGAAGGCTGCCCAGCTAAACTTACTTTAGGCTTGGAAACCCTAGTGCTAAATTACCTTCATTTTTTCCCCCCAAATGTGCAGTTGAGGTGACCGCTCAGGTGTCAGATATAGATTGCATGCAATTAATAGTGTCATTAATACAAATATTGATACAAATGTTTTATTTTAAATGCAAGGTTACGGCTATATTAGCTAGACTGGGACGAACAACACGGGCAGAGACCACTACTTGACGCCATTTTCGGTCTGATCATTTCTCCACATAGTTTGTCTTTGTCACCTTCATAACAACGAAGCAACTCGCCTATCAACAAGTAGCTCACTACTAGTTAAGCTTACGCTGAGAGGCACGTCAATGTGTCTATTAAAATGTCATGTTAGATATAGGAGTCGGTAATTGCTATACTTATGACGTCACACTGCGCAGTATTGATTCACGTACAAGCGACCCAATTCCCACACTGCAACGCTGCCCCTCCCAGGTGTAGAGGCGTACGGAAGTGTTAAATCGCCGGAAGGCTGCGAATCGACTCCGTCGCTAATTTTCACGTTCCATCGCCTTGCACACTCGCCGCAGAGTGCGACACAGATACGTGGGTGCGATAAAGAATTCGAGCACGCGCAGAGGACCTCGCACAGCATATCGAAGCGGAGGTCCCCGAATGAAGCCCTCGAACGCGCCCATAAGTCGTCGCCTGAGCGGCACGACTACGGCGAAAGTGCCGGCGGGTCATTTTTCTTCCGTGTCACCGGAAAGGCATAATTGTTATAGACCAGCGGGCGAAACCTAATGGCGGGCGTGGAGTATCAATAAAGCACTGCCCGTAGTTCGAATGTGAGCGTCGCTTGCGACATGGCTTGCGTAGATGTCGGACGCTGTACGCGCAGGAGTTTACATACACAAACCTGCTTTTCAGTCATTACGGTAACTGCTCTATTCGGGCCCCTGATCCGAAAGAGTTGCAGTGCTATAATCTGAACATTGCGCGGTGGTGTTTTGTAAGTGGTGCTAAAAAAAAACTTTGAAAGTTTAGACTAAGAGTCAAAAGTTTAGGAGACCACTAGGTTGGGGAAAAACTTCGACTTCCCAGCAATTTGTGACTTTACTCGGTCCGAGCTGCACAGTACATGTTGTTAGCCTATTTAATAGAACAGGACGTAAACCCAAGTTCAAGGCTGCCTGTCAAAGCTGCAAAAATGTTGTTGCATGGACAATATTGCGTAACACGCTAACAATATTGAGTTTCTCTTTTTTGTGCGTCTCGTGACTTTTAGTTCTGTCTGTACGTACGCTTGGCCTGACCGTTGTTTCGAACGATGTGTCGATGGAATGCTTTCCCTCTCTCTAGGTGTCAGTAACGAGGTCACCGCTTTCATTGCGTTCATCAACAACCAGTATTAAAAAGGGTCATTATGACTAGGTCCCATAGATCATTCTGGGGTGCCATTTTTTTACCCAACCTAATTAACAAAGCGTGTGAATTAGAAACCAAGGCCGAATTTAACAGCGGTCTCTAACCATGTCACGTCTTCCTGCAACACACCGACTAGAGGTGTGGCCTGTTTGTATTTGCACAGCGCTCTGCATTGCGCAGCACTCTGCAGCGTCGACAATATTTTTCTGGTGCCTTTATGAAAGAGCATTGTGTCCATAAAAGCTCCACTATACCCAGATTTGTGAGCAAAGATGTGAAGCTATTTCCGATAAAAGTAAGCCAGCATATCTGAATTCTCAGTTCCACTCGAAGCCCTTGTACCATGTATTGTACAACTGCTGCAACTGGTATTACCATATTACATTTGCCGTTATGACCCTGAGGCAAGTGCCACTGGCTCCATGTACTGCTTCCTCGCGCATAAATCAAACTGCGAATATCAAACTACTTCTGTTATAGCGAATTTCCGTGTTTCATCTGTCTGCAAAGTTCTCGCTTATTTTATATCGCATAATGCTTTGAGCAGCATATCTGTGAGTATAGCCGGCTCTTACGTTCGAGCCAAAAATGTTGTCAGCAGTTTATTTACTGAAAGGTTAGAAAAGTTTTATTTCCGAACTTTAATCTCCTGCTCGTAAAGCCTAATTTTGCGCTGGGCATAGCTGATTTGAACATTATCCAAGCAGTCATTTATCAACCTACAGTCTACCTGGCATCTTTTTTCACAAATTCCTGTAGCAGCCCGAGCCACAGCCTATTTATTTGGGCCGACTCTTATATAATACCGTACTCGTTTCAAAATACCCGCCAACTCACCGACGCTTGTACCCCCAAGGCGAACGACAGAGGTGGAGCAGAAAATTCCAACAACCTTGCAATCACCGAACCGAGTGACATCATGATGATGATGATGATGATGATGATGATGATGATGATGATGATGACGACGACGACGACGACGACGACGACGACGACGACGACGACGACGACAACGACGACGATGGTGGTGGTGGTGGTGGTGGTGATTTTATTTTGGTCCGGAGAAGACGCAGGGGAGACCCTGTGCCACCTCACCTGGCAAATCCCACGTACGGACATCCCACAACTTTTTCGGAGCTCGCGCCTCAACGCACCCTGAGTCGATATCCCGGAGCAAAGCGCGGAGAATCGATCACCCATACCAAGGGAAAGCGCCCTTCGCATCACTCGAACACTGCTCCTTTTTTTTTTCTTTTTTTGTTGCCTCATCATCCCCGCTACTGTCTCCTTTACGCCAAAGCTTCTTTAATACTTCGCCCATGCGTTGTCTCCTCCCATCACTTCACTTATTTCTTTGTCACCTCTTTATCCCACTCTTTCCCTCCTCCCTTTCTCTACAGCTCTTTGTGTGCGCTTAGACGCTGTCATCCGTCCTCTTCGGTGGACAGCGCAAGCCGAATCCATATTCACACTTCGCCGAGCAGCGAGTCTCCGGCTCGGTCTACAGCGACGGAATTCCGCTTGGCTACCCTAGCAGGGAGGACTCCAAACGAAAAAGACAGAACAACGAAAGAAGGAAAGCACTCGCGGTGTCTCTTATGCAATCGCCGTAGACAACTCGCAGAAGAATGCTACCCAGCGTGGTTATATTGCCGCACGCCTTAAATCGACCAGCAAAAATCACCAAACAATGTCCACAAATGGTCCTTTCACTATGTGACTTTTATATATCACAGCAGTGATCACTGAATTCGCTTTGATTGTTATTACAAGTTTAACTGTCACTGATCAACTCTCGCTAATTGATTTTTCGTAAATTAGCAGTTATACTCAGCTCAGTAGTCAATCAATTAGCTTTACTCGCCGCGTTGGTTTATTGTTTATACATGGCGGTCGACTGCTGACCCTAAGGTCACGAGATGAATCCCGGACGCGGCCGTAGGGAAGAGCTTCCTCCAGAGCCCTCTCCTACGGCGTCTCTCATATTATTATTCTGGTTTCGAGAAGTTAAAACTCCGCAGACATTCATTATTCTCATTCAATTAGCTTTTATTATTACCTCAATATCGATTTTCACCAATAAACTGTCACTGATCGCACTTTCACTAAGCGATATGTACTACTCACAGATCACTACTCCCTTAATTTGCTTTGATTGTTATAATAAATTAAACTGCCCAAGTAATTTGTTTGGGTACACGCACCGGCCACAGTTACGTGATACGTGGGGTTTTGACGTCCCAAAACCACCATATCATTATGAGAGACGCCGTAGTGGAGGGCTCCGGCAATTTCGACCACCTGGGATTCTTTACCATGCACCCAAATCTGAGCACTCGGGCCTACAACATTTCTGTCTCCTTCGGAAATGCAGCCGCCGCAGCCGGGATTCAAACCGGCGACCTGCGGGTCAGTAGCCCAGTACCTTAGCCACTAGACCACCGAGGTGGGGCCACAGTTATGTGAGGGAGGGTCGTTACTACAAGGGGGCCTATAGGGGCCTATAGACGCGGCTAAATATCCTAACATTACTTCAATGCGTAGTCATCTGCGTAAAGTTTCACTTTAACAGGAATTTGTTCTACAATATCATTAATGAACAAAAGAAACAGCAAAAAAGAGCAGTTCGTTTTGTCTACAATAATTTTTCGAGGACTTCCGTTACTGACCTATTAAGCAGAGCTCAACTTTCACCTTTATCATTAAGATACCGTAACTTAAGGCTTAAGTTTCTGTACCAACTAATTAACGGCCAATATCAAGTAGACATAGCCGATATTTTTTCTTTTTCTTCTGGCTACTCCACCAGGCAGAGACATGACCTCACCATAACCCCCTTTCCCACACACAATAATTGCTTTAAGTATTCATTTTTTCCTCGCACCATAGTCGAGTGGAACAAACTAACTAATGCAATTGTTTCAGCACCCTCATTGGCATTGTTTTCCTCGAAATTAGAAAGTGCACTAACCAGTTGAATTGTTGAATCGTATTACATACCACTGTACATGCTTGTACAATTGCAGTCTTCTATTTTTTATTGTATGATATTGCCAGTTGAAGTGTGTATTTGCCCTATAGACATTGTATAACCTGTATATATTATATGTCATTGTACTTGCCATTTGTTCATGACTAACTTCATGTACCACCCTGCTAAAATCACCAAAGGTGATTGCAGTATCTGTAAATAAATAAATAAATAAATAAAATGCCCCGTGTGGCGGACTGGCCACACCTAAATTATCCCTCTTGCATCATGACTGTGAAAACGTATGACGATTAAATCATTCGCTTCATGAATAAACGAAATCTATAAGAGGGCCTGTATTCTGCATAATATAAAGTGGCAGCAGCAAGCACAGAACAGAACTGACTGGTGGAACATGGGAGATGCCTTTGTCCTGCAGTGGGCGTAGTCAGGCTGACGAGGATGATGATGATATTCTACGTAAAATAAAGATAAAAATAATACAATAATATGCAACCCAGTGATCCGATGAAAACAAAACAATGTACATACACAATTTTGATAGTGAATAATATTAACAGAGAACTATTCTTGTGTCACGAAGAAATTTTCATTAAGCAGACAAGGCGTTCTTGTTGCTGAATCCCCGAGAATCGTTTAGATGGCGACCCTTATTTTCTTCATCCTTTTCTGCAGCTTCTTTTCATCTCCCTTCTTCTTTGAAACAAAGGCTCACTTACTGCGGCCTTCACTACCGACGTCCTTCACCGACCTTTGTGAAAGACAACGTTTCGCTTTCAGCCTTCGCTCTGCGAACCAAGATCCGCCATTTTCCTCTTACATCTCTTTTTTTGTTATTGCTTTATGTGAATTCCAAGGCCTGGGACTTCTTCGCGCCCTCTGCATGGGGCTGTTTTGTTCTCCTCGTGGAACCATTAGGCAACTTCCTTTCTCTTCTTCGCTCGAGAGGTCAAGCGTCGGTAATTTCCGGCCCCACAAGGCGGGAAAGACGGTTGCGTTTGCCGGAAAAGGGTATTTCCGTTTCGCGCCTGTACGGGCTTTCTATCGCGAAACGGATAAGAAACTATGGAAGCAACTGCTGCGAATTCGGCCTCGCATGACAAAAAGACAATGGAGTAGAAAACAGTCGCGTTACAAGGCATCTTCCCGAGTGTCTGCCTATGATGTACTTAGTACGAGCCGTTTACACCACTCCTCTGTATACAGAGATAAAGCAGCTAAAAAAAACGAGGCTTTACGAAATGCAGAGCACTGGTTCGCCTTTGTCACTATTTTGTTTATTTCATTTTCATCTTTTCTTTATTGCTCTATTTAATTCATTTGGTCGGATTGTGGTTTTTCATATCCTTTTCTCTCAATGTCATGTGATTATGTTTTTGTTTTGTTTTGTGGTTATTTATTTACTGTTCTATCGTCTTCTCTGCACTATTATTCAGCTGATTGCAGCTTCGACCATGATGAGTCCAACTCCGAACGCCGGCGTTTCGCTGTCACTTAGGTGTTATTGAAATACCTGGTTGGTGAAATTTGCACTTCATCGCAGAGAAGATCTACGCTAAACCTACTTAACCTCAGTGACAGACGAGTCTTCGACATACCTAACTTCAGTGACAGGCGAGTCTTCACGCAGGCATTTGTCACTTCCCAAATGTTGTGCCAGTGTGGCTCGCATTTTACCTCTCCGAACAAGTAACCATATCGTTTAATATAACCTTTCCTCTCCCTACTACGTCATACGTGGAACAACGAACATCGTATCGCAACAAACACGCACCGTTCAACGTTTTCTTAGCGCCGATGCATGACTCGTTGACACTTCTCCAACTTCTTCCAAGTTCTAACGCAGCTATGTCGACCTTCTTCATTGAAATGCGCGGCCATCTAGTCAAAACTTCCCGCCAAGTCTCAGTTCACCTTTGTACGTCTGTGTCAGTTTTTTTTTTTTTTTTCAAGCGTGGGTTCGTGTACGTGCACAGCACACCAAAAAAAAATGTGCACAACAGTTAGCGATCACTGGATGGCGCATGAAGCGTTCGAGGCATCCGACTCTCAAGTTATTCGAAGCCGACACTAGCATTACCCACACTGCACAGATTTAGCGAAGAGAAGCCGAAACGCCCTTAACGAACCCGCAGGCGCATGCCGAGTTTCGACTTACGTACTGTGTGCTTACAAAGAACTTTTAATGCCGAGGATGATTTGTGCGACCCTGGCGCGTCGTCTTCTCACTCTATTCTTTCAATACGACTTTTTTCTTCCTTCACCGTGCTTATTGAGGTCCGCACGTTTCACGCGAACTTTATAAGCTAGGAAAAAATCAAAGCCGTATCCACCCCAAATGAAAGATGTATGAACTCCGCAACGCTGATTCGCCTGTCTTTACCTTGAGTTCATGTTGTGTTTAGGTACTCTTTTTTGCTCTTTTGTGGTATTTTATTGTGTTTATCTGCTCTTTTGTACCCTTCTCTGTTCCACTCAAGTGATTACATGCATTGGTAACGAAAAGACACAGCTGTATTTACAACTGATTGAGCGAGCAGTGCTGCCGATATACGATCAGCTCGCTCATGATGATGATGATGATGCCTCAACCATGGCACATACTCACTCAGGGGTATTGACCAACTTATGGAATTTCGACCAACTTATTGTTCTTTAACGTGCACTGACTTCGCACAGTACACGCGCCTCTACCATTTCGCCTTCATCGGAATGCGACCGCCACGGCCGGTGTCGAACCCGCGACCTACAGGTCCGCAGCCGAACACCCTGTTCACTGCTCCACCGAGGCGGGCGGAATGAATTTTCATTGACAAGGCATATAACCACAAGCGCATGTTATATAACCTTCTGTATTCCGTTTTTCAACCGCGTGCCTCATTCTCCTTATCATTCTCGAAAACCTCGAAGTACGTCACATTTCGCTCGTGGTCTTCCGAATTACGTCTTACAGTTTGGGGACTGCGGTTACAGGTACACCATAGAAAGAATGTCAACCAACGCGCCTCCGCACACAACTTCTCGTCCCTTATTCTTTCAGGGTGATGCATTACGTACAGCGTTGCGAAGGCTCTTCAAGAGGCTCGGTTATGCAGCCGTGTACTTTCACACATTTCGTGGTCAGCAGTCACTACGAGCATTGAGCAAGCCGCGTCGCGGTGGACAGCAAGCATGCCCCTCCCCCTCCCTTTCTTAGAATATACAGCAACAAAAAAGAAGTGAACTGTTGTTGATTTAAAGCCTTGCATCAGGCGAACGCCGTTAATGAGGTCATGAATAAAACATTCCGGTTTCAGGCGTTGAGAGACGCAGGGTATCAAACGTCGCGTGTCGAGCATAACCACACCTACTAGGTTGGTTGGTTGGTAACAACTTTATTGGTAGTCCGGCAGAGCTTTCGCCGACCGGGCCTTAGGCCTCCCGCGTGGGGACGTCCAGACCTTGCCTGACCGCCGCCTCGCAGGCCTGCTGGACGGCCCAGGGTTGGTCACCGAGGCTGGGGCTGCACAGCGCAGCGGCCCACCGCGGTGGGAGGGTTCCGGATTTAGCCCCTTGCGTATTTGTGGCACAATCCCAGAGCACGTGATTTAATGTGGCAACCTCAATATGGCGTATCTCGCATAAATTCGTCGGATATACATTGGGGTACAGTCTGTTAAACAGTGATGGGTTGGGATGTCGTATAGGGCCGCTGCCTGCACCCTGTTTAGCTCCTCGCTGGGTGGAGGAAAGGTTCGGCGGGCCAGGTATAAAAAGCCTTGGTATTTTGTTATAGGTCGTCGAACGGTCTTTGGTGTTTCCCTATAGAGAACTGTCACAAACGACTCCAATTTTCGGAGCATCCGCGGGCCCCATCTTCCAAGGAAGGGCGTTTTTGTGTTGGGAGACGACATCCGGCGACTATAACGACCCAGCGTGGCGCCGGCTCGTCTTCCCTGCCCCTGACCGGAAGGGGAACCGGCAGTCTCAACAAGGAAAATTACTCCCAGATGAGACGGGAGCACGTGGACGCCCCCGAGGAGGTTTGAACTGCAGCGGAAGAGCAGTTGACGTACAGACAGCAACAAGTGCGGTCGTCGGTGTCGCGAGTCTCGCGTAGGCGGCGAGCACGGAGTGACCCGCGCAACGTATTGAGACGGCTGCAATTCCGGGCACCCTCGTCGTCTACCAAGACGGCGAGACCTTCAGCGGCACCCGTCAACTCCCCTACGTGCACCAAGGGCTGGTTTGGTCCGTATGGAACTTTTTATTGTGACTTTTTTGTTAAACCGTAAACTTGTTTTAACCAGCCTTTTTTTTTAATATTTGTAGTGTGCGCTGCGTCGCACGTTTAAATTCTAAAGCGCCACCATGATCATTCTGTAATTAATTTCTCGTGTCTCTCTCCTTTGATTTCCATCTTGTTGTTATTTTATTAATGTTCCGCATATTTGTCTTTAGTCTGTATCTTTTGTAGTGTTTTTTAGCATATTTTGTTATATAGCTGTTCTTTCCTTTGCGTATCAGTGTTACCCCTCTCTGTTATTTTTCTTAACTCCTGCCTTTGCCAGTGTTCCAATTAAATTCTTGTTTATGTGTAATCGAACTCCGTGTCTGCTCTATGAGTGCGTCGGTCAGGCCCACACATCACCACACGTGCAACCCCGCACGGGTCGACCAACCCGCAAATAAATTCGAAATGTGCCACTTCGAGGCCTTTCAGGCGTCGCAGGCCGAAGCGTAAAGTGGAAGCCTGCGAGTCTGCCGCACGTCGATGTTGGATCGGCGGGGCCTCACCCGAAGTGTGTGACAAGGACGGTCGCCGGCAAGGCTCACGAGTTCACGCGCCTTCAGGTTTGCCGTCTCATTTAGGTTGTGGTGTGCCGCCGATACCTCTCCCATGCATAAACGTGCATTATTTCACTAAACGAATGTCAATCGATTAGAAGTGACAGTCAAGTGCATAGGGTGTGTCAGATGGGAATTAAGATGATGTAGTGAGTATGACGTGGGAAAAGCTAATTGAAAGTTTATGAAAATTATATCAGCTACAGATAAAACGTTAGAGTGAATAAAGGTTCACTAAAGGTAAACAAAACATTGTGCATCACTTGATAATCAAATAAGATAACGCCGGTTTTTTTGCTTATGTTCTCCTTAATCTTAGCTGAAAGGACAGCCAACTTTTCACTAAGACTACATCATGAACAATTTGACGTAGTAACATGTATTAGCACCGAACTGTTTCTTCGTGCTAACACAGTCACTGCGACTAATCACGCTGGCTTCCAGGGTGTCGCACGCCGTATGACACTCTAGCATCATCTCCTGCCTAACGTCGCAGCTGAAAGGAACCCGTTTACGAGAAAATAACCCCGGAGGTAAATGTTGTCACTGGTGCCTCTTCTAGGAAGCGTCTGCGCTTCTATGCGAGTGTCAAGGGCCATTATGGCGCGAGCCTATGTGGCCCTGTTTGAGCTTCGTGCGCGAAATTCATCAGGTAACAAGGTTAATCCCTCTCGTGAGCCACTCTTCCATGAAAAGACGGAAGACTCGAGGTATGAGACGAGGGGCATTATCTTGCTCGCTACGAGAGTTTGCAGACAGCGTGGCTGCTTTTTGCAAGAGTGCCTGGATAAAAGCTACACTAATTAATTCGCTTTAACGTCACCTGTACAGTCATTCGTATGCTTCCTGTTTGTGTTCTGAAAGTTTGATGCCGTGCTAGCACCAACTATTGCCTAAGCTGAAGGTGTATACAGAAAGCATTTGTTTTTGTTTTAAATATACAAGTGTGCTGATTCCCACGTTTCAAGTGTCGTACAAAAAAAAAGGCTCAGTTTTCATCATTGTATTTTTCTTGCTAGTACAGAAAACCGGCGGTGACGACTTACTTTTCCTAAGTATAACTGCCTCGCGTTATATACTCGTTCTTGCCCAGGCCAGCTCATCACGAGCGTTACACTCTAAATAAAATTAGCTGCCTGCTCTGTAGAAGCGTTTTTTTTCTTGTTTTCACAACAATTGTCATCTCGCTTGTTTCCGTGGGTAAACACGGTGGGAAGGGGGGGGGGGGGGAGTGGTTTTGTAAGAGACGAAAAGAAAAAAATGAGCCCCACCACCGTCTGCAGCTAAGTGCGATACGTCAGTAGTAGCTCACGAGGAAATGGGGTTAACTGGAATTAAAAAGGATAGAGAGAGAAGTACAAATTAAGAACAGAAAAAGATAGGGACACGGTCGAAAGAGTCCGAAGACGGGCAACTATCGGCTAGAGCTACACGGCATCAGAAGTTCGCGGGCCGTTCGGTGAGAGGAATGCTCTAGTGTCGGAGATAGTAGCGGACTACGCAACCGTTCAGCACGGAATCCACCAAACGAGTCAGCACTCGCCACCTTTCTACTCAGAAGGCCATGTATAGCTGAAAGCGCACACGCCATTCGTGACATGGCAGTGCCTGGCGTGTGGAAATAAACGAAGTGAATACTTTTCTGTAGATTGTTGTTTAGCTACAGAAATACGCTCCGGGGGTTGTGACTGTTTCTAAGAGCGTACGTGCACTATATGTGTCCAGCTAACATTATGTTTGACTCCTTCTGAACCAACTCCCCCCCCCCCCCCCACCAAAAAAAAATAACAAACGACTCATCTATGAAGTGAATTATGATGAACGGGCGAAGCAGTGGGGATCATTCGGTGTTCCCGTAAATCACCTGTGACATTGACCACTCACGCTTGCACTAGAGTGTCAAGCAGTTGAATGTTCATTGGTCATAACTAGTATGTTGTGTCTAGTAGAGAATTTCGTTTTGCCTTCATTATTACTGCTTCGTGGTACCGGATCTCGCCTCAAGTTTGTAAAGACGAGGCCTGTGCGCGTTTTCTTGGGGCTTGTGGATTGTTTTTCATTCATGCCTTGAAAACCGTCGTAGGGCATATCGAGACGTCATCTACTGCACCAGCCAGTCGTGATTAATTATCATTATTGTCATTATCTACATCGTCATCGTCATGGCGTGTATAGTTAGTAGATTACATGTGCTGTGCCGTGATGGCAGAAAAATAATGTGTGGTCTGGAACGCGCTTGTTCTTCATCATCTTCAGCATCATCATCATCCTCATTGCCATAATCAGCGGCGGCTACGGCTCACAGCGACAACGGACAAGGAGCGTCACCCCTCAAATCTGGCCGCTCATCGGACGTCCTCTCTCGTCTTGTTGGCCGCAGTCGTTTTCAAAAACGTTGGCTTTACGGTAACAGTAACTGGTGGACTTTTTCGTCTCTTGGATATTTCAAGAAAGATATTTCCGCAACTAAGACGCTTCCCTGACACATAGTTGAACGCAGCTTACAACCCTCGCGCAACTAAAACCCTTTTAAGCTTCCCGAGAGGCACCGGTCTTATCGAGGTACTTTGTGTGCCGACGGTTGTAGTGCTTTTTGTGTAGCTTGTGTTATCTACATGTCGTACACTGCACATATCATTGCACTCTTCACGCTAGACATACACAGTAACATATCAGGCATACCATCACGGAAACTCCTACGATCTCTACCTATCTACATATGGTCCAGAAACCAATTTTCCGAATCCAGCCTTCTTTTTTTTTTTTTAGTGGACTATACCGTTTCAATTAACCATGACTTTTCTCTGAGTACGATCGTTCAACAAAACCACTTACTGACTTATTGCACAAGCTTCAATAGGAGTGCGTCACTACCTCTGTGAAGATGCCCCGTGACTGGACGCTCTAGAAAAAGGACTTGCACAAAGCGTTTCCCATGAGTTCCTTAATTATGAGCGCGCGTGTTTGCTCACGCTCTTCCTCGCATTTTCTGTTTGTGTTTCCCAGCGCGTATTTACCTTGGACAAACAGACAAGGCGCTGTCCACACAACTTCGACTGCTCTGATAATTTTGTGCAGCAAAAATGAAAAAAAGATACATATACCAAATTGACTGCTAAAGCAGTTGCCGCTTACTATTATATATCTCACGCCATTCTAAGCCTAAGGAGTCAAAAACTTTCTAATGATGAAGAAGAATACAGGCTTCCGTGATGTGAACAATGAATGTCACCATCTTATTTTAAACGGGTAAATAATTCTATGCAGTACAGTACCGAACCTTGGAGCTGTAAGTGACGTTGGTAAACTGAATCAGCTATCGTTCTATTTTGTGCTCACTTTTTCTTTAATTGCTCGCACCTCGCTTTCACTGAACCGGGAATATAAAGCTCATATAATCTTACGGGCCGCAATCGCGAAATTTCCTCTGACAAGTTCACCGTACATTGTAATCAGCAGGAATGGAAGGAATGGGAGAGATTGGTAGGTAGAAGTTTGAGCTTAATGACACCTAACATTTCTGTTTGAAAAAAAAAAACTCCTTTCCTCTACTTCATGTACGGGTTATACCTTGAGACTATTTGACGTCAGGTTTCGAAGAAACACATTGATATCCATGTCCACCGTGACTCAAGTCTGAACTGCTATACTGTGTACCGAGTTTTCGTTCGACGGTGATTTTCAACGCAGAGTGACCATGTGGGGTACCCCCAAAACAGATAAAAGAAAACAAAAATGCTTAATACTAGTCACACGTCTCTGTAGCTTAAAGGAACAACGCGTTATCAATTGCAATAGGCGACAAAGTGTTGCGACGACTATACAGCGAAGTCACAAAACATTATACTCTCTGTGAAGCCGCCGGCCACAAGCGAAATGTCCACTGGCCGCATGTTTGAAACAGTATACACTAACAGCGCCAGGGGTGCTTTAGCAATCTTCGATAGGCGCCCCGCATCCTCGAATATGCATTTCTGGGCGAAGGTATATTAATGAAAATTGGGCGATCAAGACTAGTCAAAACTTGGCATTACAACGTGTTGCAACACACTCGTAGACTATGCTTGCACGTGTATATTACAAAGAAAAAAATCTAATCTAATTGCTTTTTTTATTTGCCAAATAGTTCAAACAATTTTGCTTAATATATAATGGTAGCTTGCAATTGTGAACAGCTTGATCACAGTGGGATACTGTCAAGAAGGGACGCGATCCACGAGTAAAACGAACATGGCGTGGTAATGTGGCGACTTGTCGCTCAACATAATCTTTTTCAGTAACTCTGTCTCAAATACAACTTCCCAACACGAAATCACCTAGGTAAAATACAAACTCTCCGACATATCTTCTGAATCGAAGACGTCGTCAACGTTTTGTATGTTCAGTGTTGCATGTTCGGTTTATTTCTTGCTATCCTGCTAACGCTTTATCCGGAAACGGTGCACCACAAACGATTTTGTCGCATCCATGTGCTGCTCAGTGGCATCAGAATCAGAAATGCGAAGAAATTATCAGTTTTAACATTTCTTCTGGGTTTGACTCATGGCATTTACTATACGCCAACCCTGGAACGTATTTGTCAGCCAGCAATGGGTGACAAATTGTTCCACATCAGAGCGCACAGCGGTGCATGTTGTTGTGAACCCTGCTTTGAGAATTTCATCGTCATTCAACGCAGTGGATTGATTGATTGATTTGATTGATTCGTGGAGTTTAACGTCCCAAAATCATCATATGATTATAAGAGACGCCGTAGTAGAAGGTTCCGCGGAAATTTCGACCACCTGGTGTTCTTTACCGTGCACCCAAATCTGAGCACACGGGCCTACAGCATTTCCGCCTCCATCGGAAATGCAGCGCCGCCGCAGCCGGGATTCGATCCCGCGACCTGCGGGTCAGCAGCCGAGTACCTTAGCCACTAGACCACCGCGGCGGGGCACAGTGGATTGGCGACTTAGCACTGTTTTTCTGAGTGATTCCGAAGTTGCAAATATAGAAAAATCCGGTGTATTTGTACTTGTGTATCAATAGAGGAGGTGACCAAAATGCTTAAGTAGAAGGTCTCACGTCACATTACCGGCTGAAGTGAAAGCAACCTTTATCTACGAAACATGCTTTTTCCTGGTAATGCCCTGTTATAGCGATAAAATTGTTTCACTCCTAATGTAAACGCTAGGTTAACTCTAACATAAGATAACGTTGTTTCCAAAAAAAGTAACTAACCGTATGGTGACTTGATCTACAATAAAGTTAGCCATTACTTTCGAGTTTCTCGAGGAGTGTAGTAATGCAAAACCCACCAAGAGCAGTATCTGCGCGGACACATTTGCCCTATATATTAAATTTATTGACAGCGGGACGAAAGCGCTTCTTCCTCTATAGACGAATTCGCCCGGAAACACGTCACGAAAATGCGGTGGCGCTGTTGTCGGGCGTTTGGTTTTGCTTGGTAGGCAAAAGCCGCGGCTCCTACCGCAGCTGCTGCTGTGTGTTTCACCGGTGCGTGCGCTCTTTGTGGCCGTGCAAATAAGAAAAAATGTTGTACCGACGAACTTTCACGGTGATTTGCACGGGAAGACAGAATAAAGATGGACCAGGTGTTTTTTTTTTAATTTTTTCAGTTTTCTGTTGACGAAAACCATCGCCGATCAGCCGCAGCTGTGAAACGCGAGAACTTGCCTTCGACGCCGCTTCATCGGTTATGTTTTGGAACAGCTTACCCATACAAAGCGATTAACTCTCTCAAGCGTTGGAATAAGCCATATAATTACGCTTTTTTAATAAGCCGTGGAGGAGTATCAAGCACGTTTACATCAAAGCTTGATAACGTTCTGGATAGCATTGCCATATGTGAAGCATTTTTCATGGTTGCCATTGTTGATATAACTGCAAAAGTCTTTGACACTTCAAAATAATATCGCCATACTGGCGCGAACTAAAGGTGTCACTCGGTCATCGAGCCAACGATCGAGCATGTGTTTCTTTTCGCATGGATATAGTTCATTAAAATAGCCAACGAAAGGATGACTTCGACTATGCTTTTTTTCTGATTATATGCGGCTGCGATGACACACCTGACACAAGTGTATCGGACAGGGCTTTTCTGGCCATGGTGCGCTTCCCTAGATTTTCACGTCTATGTGAATTCGCAGAAAAACATCATGCGGGAAATTGCTTAGCCGTACGCATTTTCGGGCGTTGGCTTGAGCGTACGAGTTGAGCCGCGGATCTTACAAGTACGTAATTGTATTACAGCATATTGTCGAAGCACTATCGCAAGCCTACAGCGGATGAAAGTGTCGCCGAGGTTGTTCTGGTCATTTGCATGGATAACTTCTCCGGCACATTTATTATATGCGAGGATTTCCCGTAACAATTCATGGCCACGTATTTTTACACAGCGCATTTGCATATTGCATTCAACAGCCTCTTGCTGAACTGGGTCCGTCCTTGCATTAGTACAAATTAAAGTGTGCACGTGTGACGTCAGCTGCAGCAACGACGACGACATTTCGCATACGAGCTACATTTACGCAGTTAAGATACCTCATATGTTTCGATGAGGTCCTCAAAGCTACAGCTACACGTCAACATAGCTCATACGTTCATTTCAGAACCACAGCCGCTGCAGCTTCCTCTGTTATGAGCGCCGCTTCTAAATTTGCGAGAGGCGTCCTGACGCGCTGTTCTCGATGTCAGCTTGCGCACTTGCTGCGCTCGTTGTCACGTGTTCATATAGGCTGGTGGCACACTTTCAGCTAGGGCGACTGGGCGGAGCCTACGCGCCGTGACGTCACTCTGCGCCTACCATGTTTACAAACATGGAATAGGTCTGTAGACGCTAACGTTCTACCCTGCCTCTACTAACATGAGGGTCGCGGCCTCCTACTTCGGGTGGGCAAGCTTCGATCAAGGCGTAATTTTCACTCCAACTTGTTTTAAACCTCCTTGGCATCCATCTTTCAAACAGCGCAACTAGACGAGAATAAATACGGCAGAAACAACGAGACAGGCGCTGACTCACCACTATGATTTTCGCTGGAGTGGCACCTGCACCATTGTTCCAGCAAAAGCTGTAGGATGGGCAGGGTGCTTCTGGTACTTGTGGTGTCAAGCACAACAAGGGATGGGTTCGAGCTGGTTGGTGATCTATCATAACCTACTTCTTTTTATACTACAAGCGAAATTTATTGGACAACAGAGAAAACATAGACGCACTCCTGTCTGTGTTTCGTCTGCTGTCTAAAAAAATTTGCGCTTGAAGTAGGTTGTCAAATTCAACGCCGTCATTCATGCCTGTAAAATAGTGGTCATGTACGCTCTGCCATTGTCATGTGGAAAGAGGTATATAGGGGAGACGAGGCGCTGTATGAATGTGTGCCTAAAGGAGCAGCAAAGAGCCAGCCAAGGCTGATATATTATTCCACATCAGAGCGCACAGAGGTGCATGCTGTTGTGAACCCTGCTTTGAGGATTTCACCGTCATTCAACGCAATATTAACCAATCCGTAAGAGAAATCATCGGAGCCTATCACATTTCTAAAGAAAAATAACTCTGCCTGAGCCACCGTTCAGTGTCATTGTAACAGAGCGAGTAACTTATCTTCAGGCGGCGTTTGTTGATAAGGTTTTTAGGGGCGAAGCTCCTTATAGCGCCACCCGTTCGTCCCCCGTAGTATGTAACAAGTATAACATTTTGACCTCCAAGGTGGTGCCGGTGAGAGACTTCTTCTGTGCGTTGTTGAACAATAAAAAATAGTGCTCAATGTACATGTCAATGGCTGCTAATGGGGAATGAGAGACAGGAGCATTCGGCTTTTAGTTAACGCGCAGGCTGCGATCACCATTAGCAGCCATTGGCATGTACATTGAGCACTATCTGACAAGAAAGGGTTGCTATGTTATACTCGCTGGGTGTAACCTCCTTAGCTTTAGAAAGGTTTAGCTAGCGTTGAGCCGCAGTGCCATGAATACAATGAACTTGTATATACCATGAATGAACTCGAGGTGGTTAAAAATGGGAAGTAGATACGAAGCGCAAGCCGTAAGAAAGTAAAAGCCGAATTCTCCGCCTCTCATTTCCCATTAGCAGCCATTGGCATGTACATTGAGCACTATCTGACTGAAAAAGTTTGCTACGTCATACTCGCTGGGCGTAACCTCCTTGGTTTTCGAAAGGTTTAGCGAGCGTTCGGCCGCAGTGCCATGAATACAGTGAACTAGTAAATACCATGAACTCGAGGTGGTTAAAGGTGGGAAGTGGACCCGAAGCGCAAGCCGTAAGAAAGTGTGCGTGTGCCACCTCTCGTTTAGTCCTTGGAATGTCCGCTGGATGGCGGTGCTTCTATATGGGGAATATATGATGAAAAGATGCGAGATGGTGGTACTTGGAGTGTTGAATAGATGGACGAACGGACACATAGACAGATGCATGGATGGACGCATGAACGGACGCAGGGGCGGCTGCATGGACGAACGCAGGGACGGACGCACGAACAGACGCACGCACGGACGGGCTGATGGACGTATGGACGGTCACACTGACAGACGCATGGACAGACGGAAGCAAGAACGAATGGACGGACGAATTCTTCGCCCCACTCTCCATCATTCACTCCGTGGATATGCTGCAATTTTTTTTTTTTGGGGGGGGGGGGGGGGGGGGGGGGGGGGGGCACACGGCTATGACACTATGCAGCATACATGTTTGGCTCCACCCTCAAAACAGTTTACGACGTGGTTGTGCTCGTGATATTTTGTATAAAGCTGTATTTTTTCGAATAGCATCTCATTTGCTAGTCAGCGAATGTCCCGTTGTTTAGGTCTTCTTCGTCCTCTTGTAGTTGCGCTGTCTTTAAGATGATTACAAACTTGTCAAAATCTCCGTCCTGCTACTTGGCATCAATCTACGAAGCGTGTTCAACTCCATCGATAGTGCCCAGACTATATACTGTCACTCGCGTGCGCCCGATTTTCGCGAGTTTGGCCGAGAAAAATATTTACGAATCTAAGCCATTCTGCACACCGGCGGTATCCTCGGTCATGGATAATCCATACAAACTTGCAATTTCTGAACGCGCCATTCTATAGACAAAGCGGTCTCTTCAAACCTAGCAGAGTTATTTACGGATAGGCTTGCCATATCCTGCGCACACATGGCAGAATAAAGCTCTTTTGCTGTACTGTTTATTTTTTTTTCTTTGGCATCACACCAACTCTTTCAACCACTCAGAGCAGCAAACAGGGTTAGATCAAAGCAAATATTGCACCGCATTAAGGCGAAGATTACCGTCTCGTCTGTACGTGGAGCCGCTTTATTTACTTGCTATATTTTACTAAGAGTAAGTTTTCGCTCATCATCGCTACTTTTTTATTCATTATTAAAATAAATTAACGAAAAAGCTGTCGCTAATTTTTGCTGACGGCTGCCTTTTTTCGTTTGGTTATTAGGATAAAAAATAAAGAAATAAAAAATTGAAAACGACGAGAATGCAAATACATATATAAAGTCGTCAATTTGCGATATTCAAATGCTCTCATGTTAGCACAGCCCACACTTATCGCCCTTCACCTTTTCAATGTAGTTCGCTCAATATTCGTCACCAGTGTGAGGGTCTAACCAAAAAAAAAAGAAAATTTCTTTATGCATTTTTATTGCTTCGTGATGACCATGTGTTTAGAATTTTCGCCAGGGAGTAGGTTTGCTCTGAGCATACAGCGAGTGGAAGAGCTGCTGTTTAACCCCCGCTGCGGTGGTCTAGTGGCTAAGGTAATCGGCTGCTGACCCTCAGGTCGCGGGTTCGAATCCCGGCTGTGGCGGCTGCATTTCCGATGGAAGCATAGTGGTAGAGGCCCGTGGACTGTTCGATATCACTGCACAAAAGAACACCAGAGGGTCGAAATGTCCGGAGTTCGCCCCTACAGCTTGCCTCGTCATTCTTTCGTGCTTTTGGCATTTTAAAGCACAAAAATTATTATCATTATTACAAATGTTGTTATTATTGTTATTCTTGTTGTTGCTGTTATTATTATTATTATTATTATTATTATTATTATTATTATTATTATTATTATTATTATTATTATTATTATTATTATTATTATTATTATTATTATTATTATTATTATTATTATTATTATTATTATTATTATTATTATTATTTATCTTAGCAACACAGATGCAGTAAACAGAATTACACTCCTTTCGTAACGCAGTTGGCTTACATAGTTACATAGAGCCAACCTCGAAAGACAGTGACATGCGATCGGCCACTGCACTAAGCTCCGCTTAAGTAAGCTTGTGTTGTTCTTACGCACTGGTAATGTAGCTACTCAGTGTTTCATGATCCGTGTTGGACCAGATGACGCCATAGAGCTCGGTTTCGGTTTAGAATATGGGCTAGCGAATAAGCAGCACTGAGACAGACGCAGGTATACGCGCGTCTATGAGTGCACGGTGACACAACAGTGTCACAACTTTTCCTCTCAAGAGTGTCGTTGCTGGCGCGAAGAAAGTCACTCCCCCCACTAAACTAATTTTCAAAAAATAACTTTGTCCCCTTCTCTTGCATTAAACACCTGCGAGAATTTACAGTTTCTTGACTTCGCGCCGGGGCTCGTGGGGAATGCCAGGAAGACAGATAGCGAATAGAGCTCTCTGTCAAATTCGTTCCCAAGAACCTTGTTAAAGCAGATGGCCGTTAGATTCAGCTGCAAAGACAGGTCGAAGCTGCGCCCATTCTCTACAAAAGCACGATGACCTCTTTTTTACATTATCCTCGAAGACATTTTCGGCGCTCAGTGGGAGTGAGCTCATACAAAGACGCGCGCAAAGCTGCGCATTACCACCTAAAAGCGGAGAGGACCTGAAATGAACTTGGGCGCCACTGCTAGCATATGCTATGAGCCAATCAGAGTGCCCCGCGTGAATAGAGCGGCGGTGTGAACTCTCGTTCTGCGGCCTATATGAACTTTCAACTTTCAACTTTCAACTTTCAACCTTCTGAACGCCGCCCGTTATTTCGCAAGAATTAAAATAGCGATGGAAACCCGATAGCAAGTAGTGCAAATGAGTTCTGCGAAAACCCGCAAGGTGGTGGGAAGGGTTAAGAAGGGAAAGAAGACAACCAACCATTTGTAGCACGAAGCCACAAGGCTTTCCTTGTGCATAAAATCATCGTGTTCCAGTGCCGTAGCCAGACATACTTTTTAAGGGAGGGCACCTCCTTCATTCCGGGGTAGGGGGGGTCACTCCCTTGAATATATTAAACCTGTTTGTATAAGGAGCTATAAACCCAGAAAAATTGCACCCAGTACTTGTAAATGCATGAAATTTTATGTGTACCCCTTTCTGTTATAGCGTCTTATTTTGGTTGCCTTTTCTCCCAATAATTGTTTGTTTGTAAACACCCAAGTGTGCATCTATTCTGTACTTCATATACAACCACTAGAATGTTATTTCCTTTTCTTTTTTCTTTCAATCATACGTGAGCACCGTATGGAGTTTGGTGTGCCATTGTTTCTGTTGCCTTGTACAAATGGGAGGTGGGGCTAGTCAAGCTGCTATAGCGCAGCTTTTTTCCTACTTTCCATGCCACAATTGTTTCTTGTTTGTGTAAATCACGGTGTATCGTTGTGGTGAAATAAATTTCAACTTTCAACTTTCAACTTTCAACACACGTATATAAGAGCGTACTGCCGTCGACGTAAGTCAAGTATGCGGGATACGTTGATTGAAACGATTGATGAGACACCGGCTGCACACGCTAGACTGCCGCGGTTTTTAAAAAGAAAACAAAAAATAGAATTCTTTCGTTCAGAATGCGAGTCGGCACGGTAGTTTTCGGAGGAAACTCGGTCCCCATTTCTTCCTCAGACTCGATGGCGTCGTATATTACCGGCCATAATGGCGTAGAGAAGTTTGCCTTTTCGCGAGCTATTCCCACAACCGCGATAGAGCCTTTCACTTAGGGGCCAATCGTTCGTGCCCGGCGTTACTGACCGTTGGAGGTGAAACGAAATGACACCGTACCTGTGTCTCGCGTGGGAGAAGCCCATTTTGGACGTCGATGATTGAAACGCCTCGTAATGACTTTTTCCCACGTCATCTTCGTTCTTTATCTTCCGAGTTCTAACGCAGAAATGCCATTATATCCCTGCTGGCCCCGCAATTACGATCTTTATGGTACGCATGTGCTCGTCCTTGCGCGTAGGCCTTTGCACACCAGAATTTTTATGGCTTCTAGAAGGTATAGTCATCTCTGACCGGGGTCTACAAGTCAGATGGAAAGAACAGCCACGATAACGTACGGTCAATAATAGAAAATAAAAAAAAACATATTGGAACCCAAAGTTAATTTGCAGGGAAGGCCAAACTAATTACAAATAATAAGCAAAATATAGAGGGTGTTAGTAAACAGCTGTGCCAAAAAAAATAAGAAAAACAGCCCTATTCCAATTTTCAAAGAAACCCTTGAAGTTATAAATAGTGAATGCACTTTCAATCAGTAGAATTTAAGCAATATATCCTTAGCTTTGCTGGCAACTTCATGCTATGGCATTGGCACAGATCGGTCGTAGATTATAGTCTAAATGAATGGCTTCGCAAGTAAGAAAGTGACACAGGTGAACTAGTTCGCGCATAGCGGTGTCATAGGAAAGGAGCGCCCCCTCCCTCTTGCTCTCTCTCTCTCTCTCTCTCTCTCTCTATTATTTTGCAATTGATCTCGGATTTGATCATAAGGAAGAGGTCGATAAGATCGGGGAGAAGGGAGTGGGCGCTGTGGTAAAATATGCATTCACCTTCCTCCTCCCCCTTTTATTACAAAGCCCTGCCAACATGCTTGCTACCTGTGTTCGCGCACCACTGGCTGTGACGTAACCAATTACGCAGAATAGTCGCTATAAATAAAGTAATAATGCTGTGAAAAGGGGCGTAAAAAAGCATTTAAGTCCTGCTGTCGCCTTGCATGCCCAGATATTCGAGTGCTATGATGTCATTTATAGCAAAGCCCCTATACTAACCCGAACAGCTGCAATCCTTGATTGCCTGCGTGACACCGGCTTACGAATCGCTACGACGTCAGTTATAGCAAAGTATATGCCAACTAACCCGAACATATGTACTCCTTGGTTGTCAACGTGACAACGGTTTACCAGTATAGCGTACTTTCACCTTGACTTGGTCAGTGACCCCGACTTCTTAATCATCATGGTTAGCTGATCAGGAGAAGTTTCGTCAAACTTTTTTCCTGAAGAAAATAATATGATAAACGACATGTATACAACGGACGATATCATTCACTGCCATCTACGAAATCGTTTTAATTTTTTTTTTCTGAAAACTGAACCAGGCACGCAAGAGAAGTGAAGTTTTCGCCGGACAAGCTTAACGGTTACTTCACTGAGAAAGTGTGCGAACACGATAGGTAGTTAGCCCGAATACGCGACAAAAGGGGCGAGTTCACGAAGGCCATCTTTTATCTCCAGCTGCGATCCGCGTGGCGACTTAATGTGCACTGCTCGCCCGACGCGATGCAGCCAGCGAGGCGGTAGACGTCGCTCTAATGTGCATTTTCTTCTCAAAGTTTTGTAGTCAGGAACGTTTGTAATGGCGTATATAGCCAGGTGGTGAGACGGAGTCAGTCCTCCCCTTGCCTCTCCCCGCAAAACATTTCTGGCTACGTCGTTGAATTCTCGGCATGCGTTCAATTTTTCTTACATTCCTTACGTGGTATGGATAGATGAATGCTGCCGCAAATGAATCCACCAGTGAAGCGCTCACCCTCACAAAATAAAATGCCTGTGCGTACAGCTGGAACGAGAACGAAATCCACACGAAGCTTCAAGAGAAAGAAAGCCTGACTCGTATACCATGTCGCCAGAAAGCAGGGAAAATGAAGCCGCTCCTTGCGCAAGAGCGTTACGCATCCCATCAACACAATCACCCTCCCCCCCTCCCCCTCGTTCCCTTTTTCTCTATAACATTGTAGTCCATTTTACGACCACGTTGGTACGGCGTTCTCCGCAGAGAGGCGTCGCTAACAGAAGTGTTCTCAAGATCGTGACCGATAGCAGCGTACGTGTTGTAATAAGCGTGCCATACATCTCGCTACGTGGGCGGTGTCTACAACGCCACGATCGTAACGACCACGCTTTCAGACATTTGTTGCGGGCTGATTTCTCCCCCAACAGTATAGCGTCTTTCTCTGCCTTCACAAAGGAGAAACATTCGCAGTTTTTATACTGTCCCTCCGGGAATACGCCCCTGCGGTCGTTTTCATTCTAGTACCAGACTGCGTTGGGAAGGCGGTGGCCGCTGCATTTAACGCACGGCGTGCCTGCGAACTCACGCTAAGCAGGGCAAACGGCTAGAGCGACCTACTTCGAAACCGAGTGCGCAGCACAGAAGCGACAACGGCTCGTCACCTCTTCGACAGAATGTGCGGAGGATAAGCGCCGTAAGGTGCCTCGTATACGAGTGGGAAAAAGAAACAAGAGCTATAAACATCGTTTAAGATGATCTCTGCCTCTAGTGCCTCCAATCTCTTTGTTTCACTTCTTTTAATTTCCTTTTGTTCTTCGTTACGATGCAATTCGGGCACGTTTCAAGCAGAGAGAATGAGCATAGCTCACTTTCGAGTTGGAATGAAACGAATCTCCACCGATGGTGATACCGTACTCTTACGATGAAGTTTCATAATCTTCCTTCTCCTCCCGAACCCCAGAGAACACCCGCCACGGTGATCCAGTGGTTACAGTATAGCATGTTGACACGACGGTAGTGCGATCGAATCCCGGCCGCGGCGGCCATATTTCTATGGGAACTAAATGCTAGAGCACGTGTACATTTAAATGCACGTTAAAGAACACCAGATGGTCCAAATTTTCGGAGCCTTCCAATACGGCTTAGAAGTGTAGCATTATCGGACAGGGACTGAAGCAATGTGCACGGACACACAGATGGAAGCGCTCATAAGACTATGAAGGTCGGATTGTAAAGAAACAACTTCACTTGCCCAATTAACAGCATTTCAATACGGCGTCCTTCATACTCATATCATGATTGCGGTATGTAAAACACCATCAATTGTTAGTATTGTAGTGAAGAGGAATGCCCACTACTGCAGCGACATCGACACGTGGGCGCGAGGCACGAGCTAGGACTGCCTGATTGCTGCTGCGACGCTGCCCGTATACTCGGCCTGCTCTTGCTGCTTCGGTACCGACGCCGCTACCGCTGTTTACCTTGCATTTACATTATATTTTGGTGGAGGTGCTGCGGTCTTCCCCAGTCCTGGAACTGCGTAGCCGAAAGCTGCCGTCCGTCATGCCTGACGACGCTGTCTTCACACCCCCACCGGCTTCGCCACGCAGGAGCTGTCCCGGTGCACAGCTCTTGCGAGAACCCGACATCTTCAGCGGCACCGACGAGAAAGACGTTGAGGATTGGCTGGAATCGTATGAACGAGCCAGCGCTACTAACAAATGGGACGATCCCACAAAGCTTGGCACCGTGATGTTTTATTTAACGGATGTTGCCAAGCTGTGGTACAGAAACCATGAGGCGGATATCCCCACCTGGACTACCTTCAAAACCTGCATCGCAGATGTTTTTGGACGCCCTGGTGTGCGCAAACTTCGCGCAGAACAACGCCTACGAGGCCGTTCCCAACAAACTGGTGAGACATTCACCAGCTACATAGAGGACATCCTTGACCTCTGCCGGCGTGTCGACCGGTCGATGGCCGAAACTGACAAGGTGCGACATATCATGAAAGGCATTTCCGACGACGCCTTTCAAATGCTGCTCTCCAAGAACCCTGTCACTGTCTCTGAGGTCATTGAGTTGTGTCAGAGTTTCGACGAGCTGCGACGACAGCGTCTTCTCACTCGACGCCCTGACGTCCCGGATGACACCCTCTCCAGCCTGACCACCACATCTGACCTTCAGTCGCTGCTATCGCAGATTAAGGAGTTTGTTCGTGCTGAGGTCAACAGCCGGCCAACCAGCGTCACCTCTGCCAGCAAACATTCGCCAGGTCATCCAGGAGCAAGTTTGCGCGGCTCTGCCATCTGCCCGTGACACTTCACCCTTGCCCAGCCCTGTTGCCTGTGCCGAGGTAAATGCACCTCTAAGCTATGCTGAAGTAGCGGCTCGACCACCTCTTCAGACTTTTACGTCGCTTCCCTCAGCCGTGCCGCTCCGACCCACTCCTCGGTTCGCTCAGTCAAGGTCCTTCCAGAGTAGTGGACAATGGCGTACACTCGACAATCGCCCAATATGCTTTGCCTGTGGGCTACCTGGCCACATAGCGCGATACTGCCGTCGGCGCGTTCCTGTCTACCGACAGAGCTACGACCAGACCTTCGAACCTGCCCTTTATGTGCCACCGCGCCGTTCGTTCACAGGCTCTCAGCCACCCGAACAGATGTCATCGTACGCCGACCACCGCCCTCCTGTTAACCGCCGCTCGCCATCACCTCGACGCCGCTCGCCATCGCCGATGCGTCGTCGTCCTTCATCGCCGGAGCGGGAAAACTAATTGCCGCAGTTCCAGAGGCAGGAACTGCGTCGCCAGCGAAAAGACCAAGGCCTCTCACTTCACCAACGAATGTTCTGGACGTACATGTGGACGGCGTCGCTGCACTCGCTCTTGTCGACACTGGTGCCGCAGTTTCAGTGATAAGTGCTAGACTCTGCCGCTTGCTGAAAAAAGTTATGACGCCACTAGCTAGTATATCACTTCGTACAGCCAGTGCAGATCACGTCACACCGGCCGCTGCTTGTACTGCTCGCATCGCGATTGATGGCCTCATTTATGTCGTTGAATTGCTAGTGTTGGATTCCTGCTCCCATGACCTCATTTTGGGCTGGGATTTTCTCTCCGCTAATAAGGCCGTCATCGATTGCTCGCGCGCTGAGGTGGCATTTGAAGTGTTTGACGACGCTCCATTATATGATGCTCATGAAACCGGGGACAAACTATTTGTTGCTGAAGACGTCATCATACCGCCGCACTCTTTCGCCCTTACCATGGTGTCTTGCAACTCTCTCGCCGAGTCTAGTGCCCTTTTCACGCCATCTGCTCTTTTCGTTCGTCGCAAGTGTTCGCCGCTACCTTATGCCCTTCTAGAACTTCATGACGGCGTCAGCAGACTACTCATCTCGAACCTGTTGTCATGTCCTGTAACACTACTCCGGGGTGAGTGCGTCGGGCGTGTTTACAGTCTCGACCCTTCTGCAATTATCGACATGCCGGCTGGTCCTTCCGCCGAACACGAAGTCGCCGGAGTGACCTGTGCCTCTTCGCCGCAGACTACTAGGCCGGACGTACTGAGCAGCTCCATCGCCGACACGTTAACCGTTTCGCAACGTGCTCAGCTTCTACGACTACTGAACAAGTTCCGTTATTCCTTCGACTGCCAGCATACTCCCCTCGGCCGCACGTCAGCCGTGTGTCACCGCATCAACACGGGTACCAATGCGCCATTGCGTCAAAGACCCTATCGCGTGTCCGCAGCCGAGCGCCAGGTTATCGATGACCAAGTAGCTGACATGCTCAAGCGTGGCGTCATCCAGCCTTCGAACAGCCCCTGGGCATCTCCAGTCGTTCTCGTTAAGAAGAAGGACGGGTCAATTCGCTTCTGTGTTGACTACCGTCGTCTTAACAAAATAACTCAAAAGGACGTTTACCCGTTACCGAGAATCGACGATGCCCTTGACTGCCTCCAAGGTGCGGAGTTCTTCTCTTCTATTGACTTACGGAGTGGCTACTGGCAAGTCCCTCTGGCACCTGAAGATCAGCCTAAGACGGCCTTTGTCACACCTGATGGCCTTTACGAATTCTGTGTCATGCCTTTTGGTCTTTGCAACGCACCCGCAACATTCGAGCGGATGATGGACAATCTTTTGCGTGGCCTGAAGTGGAAAACATGCCTGTGCTACTTGGATGACGTGATTATATTTTCCCCGGATTTTCCAACGCATCTCCGCAGGCTAGATGAAGTGCTGCAGTGCCTAACTGACGCCGGCCTTCAGCTCAACCTTAAGAAATGCCGCTTCGGCGCAAGTCAGCTCACCATCCTCGGTCATGTTGTATCTAAAGAGGGTATTCTTCCTGACAGAGCCAAGCTTCGGGCAGTTGCAGAGTTCCCTAAACCTGCGTCTCTGAAGGATCTGCGCAGCTTTCTTGGCCTCTGCTCCTATTTCCGCCGCTTTATTCGGAATTTTGCTATGATCACCGCCCCCTTGACTGAACTTCTACGCAGTGACTCGAAAAGTTACGCTTGGTCACCCGCCTGTGACGATGCTTTCGAAAAGTTGCGCCGTCTGTTAACCTCGCCACCAATCTTGCGTCATTTCGACCCGACTGCTCCGACGGAGGTACACACCGATGCCAGCGGTGTTGGACTCGGCGCCGTGCTCGCGCAGCGTAAATCGGGATTCCAGGAGTACGTAGTCGCATACGCAAGCCGTACCCTCACCAAAGCGGAGAAGAACTATTCTGTGACAGAGAAGGAGTGTCTGGCAATTATATGGGCTCTAGGTAAATTTAGACCGTACCTATATGGTCGCCCTTTCGACGTAGTCACAGATCACCATGCGCTTTGTTGGTTATCCACGTTGAAGGACCCCTTCGGCCGTTTAGCTCGCTGGCCTTTGCGGTTGCAAGAGTTCGACATGCGTGTTGTCTACAGGTCTGGCCGACGTCACACTGATGCCGACGCTTTATCACGCTCGCCTATGTCCGCTGAAAGCTCTGCATGTTTATCTGCCGTGGACGAAATGGTTGCGTTCCCAGATAACTGTGACATGGCGTCTGAGCAACGCAAGGATGACTGGATCAGCTCTGTTCTGCGATTCCTTTCAGATCCGTCGACTTCTCCATCTTCTCGAACGTTGCGCCGTCAAGCGGCTCACTTTGAGGTCCGCGATGGCCTCCTTTATCGCAGGAATTACAAGTCTGGGGGCCGAAAGTGGCTACTTGTCATACCTCGCCATCTTCGTGCTGCAATATGTTCAGCTTTCCACGCTGACCCTCAGTGCGCACATGCGGTCATCTTCAAAACATACGCTCGGATTTCCTCCCGGTTTTATTGGCGAGGCATGTACACCTTTTTGCGCAAGTACATTCAGTCATGCCCGCAGTGCCAACGACGGAAAGTTCTGCCTCATCACACCTCTAGTCCGATCCAGCCAATTCCTTGCCCAGCCAGGCCTTTTGACCGCATTGGGATCGATCTGTACGGGCCTCTTCCATTCACGGCTTCCGGAAACCGTTGGATTGTTGTCGCTGTTGACTATCTGACGCGATACGCAGAAACAGCCGCTTTGCCTGCTGCCACAGCACGCGACGTATCTTCTTTTCTCTTGCGGCACTTCATTCTCCGTCACGGCGCACCGCGCGAACTTCTCAGCGACAGAGGACGTGTGTTCCTCTCTGAAGTCGTCAACGCACTCCTTGCCGAATGCCGTATTATTCACCGGACTACCACCGCCTACCATCCGCAGACGAATGGATTGACGGAAAGATTCAACCGTACCCTAGGGGATATGATATCAAAGTATGTTGCCTCAGACCACTCCGACTGGGACCTCATTCTGCCTTTTGTGACATACGCCTACAATACAGCTCCACAGGCGACTACGGGCTTTTCACTATTTTTCCTGTTATATGGCCGAGACCCTTCCACCACACTAGATACCATTCCGCCCTACCACCCCGATTCCTCCAAGTCTACGCCCATCTCTGAAGCTGCCCGCCGCGCCGAGGAATGCCGTAAGCTCGCCCAGTTGTTCACAACCATCGACCAATGGAGACAAAAATCTCGGCGTGACGATAACCACCCGTACCCCAACTTTGTTCCGGACACTCTTGTGTGGCTTTGGGTTCCCGCTGTGCCTACAGGGCTTTCCTCGAAGTTTTTTTTCAAAATACCAGGGACCCTACCGCATTGTCTCGCAGACTTCACCAGTTAACTACATCGTCGAACCCGTTACGCCATCCACAGACCAGCGCTTTCGGGGACGTGAAATTGTTCACGTACAGCGGCTGAAACCTTATTACGACCCGCTCGTACTCTGTTCACCGTGAGTCGCCAGGATGGCTCCTTTTCCGACGGGGGACGAAGTGTAGTGAAGAGGAATGCCCACTACTGCAACGACATCGACACGTGGGCGCGAGGCACGAGCTAGGACTGCCTGATTGCTGCTGCGACGCTGCCCGTATACTCGGCCTGCTCTTGCTGCTTCGGTACCGACGCCGCTACCGCTGTTTACCTTGCATTTACATTATAGTATTATTACTCTTTGTAGTCTAAGACGGGCACAATTCAACCAAAGTGAACGCGCATAGCTAACTCTGGACAAGTAATAAAGCGAACCTCCAAAGGACAAGGAAACGCTACGATGCTTCTGATACATTCACACACATATGCGAAAAAAATTTTTGTCTCTTATTAGGCCTGGCCCAGAAAACCTGCAACGCATTCAGACACGCACAACGAGATGCCGACCAGTAAGGCTCCTCGTCCGTAATGGCTGAGCCATTCCACCGAACCTAGTTAAGCCAAACGCAGCTAATTAAAACAAAGGTTCATGAATATGCTTATCAATATACATGTTTCGGAACGTGTGGAGCAGTACCTTATTGTCCGTGGCTAGCTTAGGCAAACCAGTTGATAGGCCAATCGCATGATCAGCCAACAGACGGTGACTCATGTTGCAGAAGCGCGAAAATGTGACGGCAGTTCTCTTACACGCTCTAAAGGAGCAAGAAGTTGATCTGCGAGTCCCCCATTCCGGTCACAAAATATGCGGTCTCCCCTGCACCTCTTATCATTTTACTCGTTGTGTTTTGTTACATATTTCTTTCTTTTTTTTCTTTTTCAACGCTTCCATGATAAAAGATGACTAAAAAGAGGGATTCTGCCGGCCTCCCCAGAAAAGAACCAACACACATCTTGGGAGGGCATGCAGCCGCTTCAAAGCCAACCTGCTTATATGTTCACAAGTCCTAATGCTTGATGCGTCCATTTCTCCGTCATTTGTTTGTTGTGTTTTGTTTGTTTTTTTATTACTGCATTCACCTGTTCAGCAACACTGGCGCCGACGGTGGTCCTTGTTATAAACGAGCTTACCATTCTTACTGCTGTGTAGTCTCACAATCGGCGCTATTCCACTTTTTTTTTACAGCCACAACATGACTTCCAGAAAGTCCGCACGTGGAGCAACGCTCCGGTCTACGTGTTTTGAATCTGCTTGCCACGTAGCTTTCCGCTTCGAAAACCCCATAGGCACTATGAGCATGTTCCGCTATTCTTTGCTTTTTTAGTTCTGTTTTCCGAGATAGGCTGTGCGTATGTTACGGTTACAGATTGCACACGAGTGTCTGTCCGTTCGCCACCCAACCTCTCAACCCCAGAGCCCCACTTCGAGTGAATCCCACTTTGCGGGAAGACCCGTTTTCTTCTCGCTGACCTTCATTCGTGCCTCTTCTGCCAGCTAGCACGGTGCTGAAAGTCAAGGCTTTCACGGGCAGCGCTATAGCGTACGTGACTTGAGAGTGCAAAGAGCCCCGACTGACCCGAGGACGCTGCCACCGGTGGCGTCAAGAAAGAAGCGGCGAGGCTTCGCGCGGAACGCCATTACGTCTCCCTTCAAAGCCGTCTCGTTTTCTCCTCCGCCGTACAACTGCATCGTCCAGTCTCGGCCATTGTATCGCAATCACGTGATAGGAACCCCACGTGAGTTCATTACAAGTATCGCTCCGTTTTTCGATAAGCCGGCTCTAGATCGGAGACCACAAGAATCATTAGGAACTGGGCTCGAGGGGACACTTTGACGCGGAAGAAAGACGCTAGAAGACGGAAAGCAGGGATGGCAACCAACGAGCCCTCAAATAATTCACCAGATTACCCGCACTACGCTGAGGAATTGACAAGGAGGCGTTGAAGGATGAGATGGGAGAGCGAGTTCGAAGAGGGGGCGTGGCAATCGGAAAACATTTATGAGGGTGCCATACTAACAATTTCGAAACGTCGAAGAGGCCCAAACCCATAATAAATGTTGCTTAGAAAATACGACGTTGATTTTTTCAGAGCAAATTTGTGTCAATGAAGTAGCACAATGTTTTCAAGGCGAAAGTATTATATGACCCATCAAATGCGAAAAACGACCGCCAGCGGCGTCAGCGTTAATCCGAGTGACGTGTAATGTCATGACGACGGTATTAATTGTCCTGTCCCGTAATCGTGACATCGCATAACACCAAAACTACTGGCGGCATCATGAAATCACTATGGCGAGAACTGACGCGATGACGTCAAGTCAGAACATCCCCCTTGGAGTTGATCTCGGAAGTACTACAAAACCACACGAGGTGTAGGAATCTTGCAATAACTCCGATCTTCAGGGCAGCGCAGAACCGCGTTCAGGGCAGAATAGTTACGGTGAGTTGACTATGTTGAAGGGGAGAAAAGTAAAAAAAACAACGAGCTGAGAAGTCAGGGGAGTAAATGGTTTTGGCCTTTTGGTCGTCTAAAGCAAAAGTGCAAGAAAATGAAGGACTTTCATTTTTTTTTTTAAACACGAATGTGTTGTATACCGGGTTCACCAAGACTTACGTGGCGTATTATCATCCCGCACAAATCACACAATGACATGACAAAAAGGTTTCGTCAACGGGAAGTCGAACCCAAAACTTGAGATGCCGGACACGCTATCTACTGCAGCACGGTGTTTTTTTGTTGTTGTTGTTGCCTATTTACAGACTTACAGCATTACAAAAAATAGATACCAAACAAAGGAAAAACAGGAACAAGAAATAAATAGTAAACAAGTGTCAGTGTCTACACGCTTTTTTAAAATTCCTTCATGTGTAGAAGGTTTTCTGCCTGATGAAGTCGTTAATGCACGTCCGGTTAGACAATACTTCTTTCAATCTGCTTGTTTACTTGTTGAAGCACAAAAGGTTTCACTGCACCACGGTCGCACATATTGGAAGCCTTTGTTTCTCCTTTAGAGCTATTGTTCTAAGACAATACAGAAATTGGGTCAATAGCGTAAATACAAAACAATGAACCATGTCTATCTATTTCTGATCATGGTAAACGTTAAGCCCTCAATGCATTCAAGTATTGTCGTGGTATCATACTCTGAAACCATATATTCCCGCAAACTTTCAAGTGGAATAGCAAACGTCTGCACTTCCACAAAGGCACGCAGAAAACGTACAGAAAGAATGCTGATAAGCAAAAGTAGAGTAACTAAGAGAGTCACCATGAAAAAAAAGAGAGCTACGACTCAGATAAATATTTAGTGCCTGCAACAACGAGCGCCCAATATATTACACTTATAGCATCACTTCTTCATACTTTCCTTTCGTTCAAGCACTGAGCATTCAATTCACTTCAGTGACGAAAGGCCAAACGCGTCCGCCCTTCGCATGCAAGTGCGCGTTGCCCATTGCCTCACAATCGAATTCGTCCAGCTAAGTTTCACATTTTTCTCACATGCGTATCTTCCTAGATCAGTGAAGCTTATAGCAGGCGATTTCGCCTGCATCACCGCTGCCACGACAATTTATTTGAGTGGTTACCACACGGCTCGTTAAGTGCTTGCGCGCCTTGGTGGACCGGGAGGACTGCTATACTGTCAGAATAGGTGGTTGTTCCAACGGTTATTTTATTTTTCGAAAAGGTGTGCATACTCCACAGAGCACCCGCGCGCTCACTAAGATGTGCAATATGTTCTGGTCATGTGCCTTGTTGTGAAGAAATTTTTTCCTGTTTCTCTTTGTTATTTTTTTTTCTTTTGTGCAAGAGGGTGTGTGCTTTAATATAGAACTCTCACGATTGCCATTTATTTCTTTAGCGTCACTTAAATTTGAAATGGTTACGCAATGATTAAGACCGGGTTGTTTAAAACGATAACAAAACGTCACAGTTTTGCCGAAATATTATTATTATTATTATTATTATTATTATTATTATTATTATTATTATTATTATATTATTATTATTATTATTATTATTATTATTATTATTATTATTATTATTAAGTGGTGTTTAATGTCCCAAACCACCATATGATTATGAGAGATGCCGTAGTGGAGGGCTCCAGAAATTCCGACCACTGCTGATTCTTTCACGTACACCCAAACCTCACCAAGCGGGCCTAAAGCATTTTCGCCACAACCGAAAATGCAGCCGCCGCAGCTTGGATTCAATCCTGTGACCTGCGGATTATTTTTGCCGCAAGAGTGACGTAATGAATGCGGCAGCAAGAATGTGGAATGTCACACGAAGTTACGACAAGGACCTCGAAACATGCAGGGCGCCGCTGAAGCAGAAAAGGACGCTCGAAAAAAAAAACACATAGGTCAAGCGTGAACTAGCTTCCACAATTGTTACGTCTTTGTCTTCAAGCAGTGCAGTGAAAGTGTCGACTATGCTGAACCCCACGCTCTTAGGTATTTATCTTTCTTTACAGATATTTTTATCGAACGCGGCGCATTGCGGAGTGAAGTGTAGCTGGTTCGAATCCCAGGTTGGGTGCCTCGGACTTTGTTTTTCTTATTATTCGCTTTTCTTTTTTTTTCTTCTTTTACAAGTGTACAATCATAATTTCAAGTTTGCAGAATTTTAGGTTTGCAGACATGGACACAAGGGAAATAAAGTGGCTAATAATAAAAAAAGACAGCGTTGATACCTCAGACTTATAGGAAAACAAATGCCTTAGAGTATCAAGATTGTTAGGGTTTCAAATACCTTTTTTGTTTATTTTATTTCTAACAACAGGCCCAAGCTTCATTTTGTTCCATGCGGAAAACGAATAAAGACGATTGCATAAAGATGACGTAAATTAAGCGGCATCAAACTTGTTAGCGTTATATCGTTATCGCGTCTTAAGCTATCAAGTCATAAATCCTGAAAGACTGGTTAGCTGTCTGTTTACCGACGATAACATTCTTACATTCAGTCGCTCTGCTAATAGGGCTTAACGAAGTTCCTCAAAAGTTAATACGGAGAATACGATCGAAGCGTATGTTCATACCAGATAACTGCACACCTCAATGGCTTGATTTCAGCAGAGGGATGTCCTTGTTACTTACCTGCAAAAAGAAAAGGAAGAAAAACACTGCATCAGGATATACTGTACACATGCAGTTATTTCAAACACTAATCTGATATCGGAGAAAAGTACAATAAACGAGTCTGTAAAACATTTTCGAGTTCCGTCTTTTATCTCCGTAGCAACACCAAAACGATATGTTTATTTGTGAAATAAACACCGCAAAAGACTACAGATTCGACCCAATAATCGTTCATATGATGCTAGACTTGGTCTGTACAAAATATATCACATAGATCTTTTTTTCTTTGTCCGGATTTACAAATACCTATCCAGACGGAGTGTAAGAAAATAATTTCTCATTAGAGACAAATATTGGGTCATGTATAATAGCACTTCTTTTACTCCAAACGTATATTAAGTACCAACACGCGTTTAACGATTATAAATGCTAATTTGGTGAAGGAAGCACCGAGTGTCTACAGGTTACATCCTAAATTGCATTGGACCATAGCTGTCAGTCGTATAGCTTCGTACCGTTGCCTTCTTTCTCTGTGTTCGCTGTTCCTTGCTAGTTTTTCGCCCCCAATCACATTCCAACTCGCCCAACTGTCGACGCTGTTCCATAAATATACGTCGGACACAATTGTGCTGTACGTACAAAAAAGGTATTCCAGCACGCACAGATGCGATCGATGATGACGAACACCGCGTCGCGTGCATTCGGACCCGTTACATTCCTTCTCGATGGGTGCTAGCGTGGAAACCTCCATGGCGTGCAAGGTACTTGTAAACATATCATACGCACGAAATTGTTCAAGAAGAAACACTGGTGTTCATTAGCATGTGCGGCCGAATGACAATGCGATCCCGATAGTGATGAATGCGGGCGTGTGGCCGTGCGTGCGTGCATGTGTATGTGTATGTGTGTGTGTGTTTGTCTTTGCGTAGACGTCCGTTCGTATATACGTGTGCGCGCACGCACATACGAACAGACGCCTACGCAAACACACACACTCGGCCACACACCCGCATTCACTCACTGTCGGTGAGCGAGGGTGCCTGTACACGTGCTTCCTTCAGTAATAGCGAAATTTGGACTAGTTGGGGGTTCATACTTGGGAAGTAAAAACAGCGCACAAATATAGACAAGGACAGAGGAAGAGACGACACCGCGTCGTCTCTTTCTCTGTCCTTGTGTATATTTGTGCGCTGTTTTTACTGCCCAAGCTTCCTTCAGATATGTTCCGTTACTAAAGGGGTACGGTCACGAAATTTCGAGGCCGCGATAGTCGGCGGGATCGATTTGATTCCGTCCACATGCGTATATCATCTGCAAGATATCAACAGTGAATATAGCTTGGAAGGCATATTTAATTATTTGGAAGTTTGCGTAAGCGATCAACTACCCCGCGTTATTGGCACCCTCAAAGGTGACCCTGTTGCCTCCCCCCCTACTTCCCTAACGTGACTACGGTGTGACCAGTGATGATGATCTTAAAGCGTTCATTTTTTTTTGCCGCGTTTCCACAAGCAGAATATATTATTCGGCAGCTGCTCACGATTCCGAGGCCGCAGCGCGCACGGCGTTGAAAAGTGTTTGGTCACATTGCTGTCCCGTTTTCCATTGGAAAAATGCTGATGCGGATCGTGTGGGAGTGCGGCACAGTTTCGTGAGACAAGCCTCTGTGTATAACTATGAATGCGTTCTAATACTCACCGTAGACGGCAAAATATACAGCTAAATGGACGGCGGCCATCTTAAGTCCCATTCCAATACTCCCGTAGCCGGCAACCCAGACAGCTCCGAGACGACCGCATCGTAGACAAATACGATGCAGGGTACTTTGCTGTCTACACAAGATGACAGCTCAGCGAATCGCTCAGATAAATAGAATCTCACCGGAATGGTCGTCTGCACACAAGCAGACGCTTCTCCGGACACTTAATGTGAGTAACGTTTCATTTTTCTTTAGATTTCAACAGGAAGTAAGCCAGAAAATACAACTGTTACGTTTGTTTATTTTGGCTTTCTCTTCTCCACGCGAGGTGGCGAATCGTCGCGTAAAAGCCGTCCGGACGTGTTCCAATTTTCGGACAGCATGGGCTCTGTGCTGTCTTCTAAGCAGTCAGCGTAGACTTTCTACGTGCTGTCTGAGAATCAGAACACAGCCTATTGCACACAGGGGCTTGTCATTTTTAAAACGGAAACCAACACTGATCGGTAATTAATTATCTTTCACTAGCTGCAGCAAACGACGAGTCGCACTATGACTGATAGGCCGCAAGTAACACATTGCATATAAAAAAACGCAAGGCTTCAATAAAGGCTGAGCTTTTCGTGTCAGTACCCCTTTAATGTCTTGAATGCCTCATTAAACGCAAAAATTTACCGGCGGCTCCCATCGGAAGTGTCAACACGAGGGGTGTCAAAGGATCATTATTACACGATGAAGCCACCCCAGAACGTCATCACATGACGTCGTGGCTTGGTCTTAGGTGGGCCGATCACTGAGGCTGTGTAAAACTAGGCGATGTGTCTCCGGTCTTGGAGGGCCTATAGAAAACCGTATTAGGTGCCGAAATCTTTCGGAGGGTCTAGAGACTCGATCAATATGCGTCTCTCATGTGTCCTGTCTTGCGTCATTCTTTTCTCATGATGCATTCTTTTGCGATGATTTTACCATTATGATAAACCACCTAACTTATATTTGCGCGCTATTGTTTACATACAAGAACGGTATTTATCATTGTCTTATATTTCTTGCATTGTGCTATGCTATAGCGTAGCCTACCCTGTTTCTCAGACTACATGTTTTTTTAGGGGCGAAGCTCCTTAAGGTATGGGTCTGTCCATTTATTGTATGTAGTAGTACATAGCCAGCAGTGGCACATACCTGCTCTAGGGCGGGTATTTGCGACAGGGGATGCGAGATGGGAGATGGCGGTACTTGGAGTGTTCACTAGAAAGACGCGCGGACTGACGGACAGACGGACTAGCAGACAAGCGGACGGGTGGATAGACGCACGGGCGTACGGACGGATGGACGCACGAACATACCAACAGATGAATGGACGGACTCACGGATGGACGCATGGACAGACGGACAGACTCAAGGATGGACGCACGGATGGTCGCGCGGACGGACGGAAGCATGAACAAGTTGACGAAGGACTTGTAGTTGATAATGCTTGTAGTTGATAAATTTAAAACTAGATGGTGGTACTTGTAGTTCAATATGAAAGATGCGAGATGTTATAATATGAATTATGGAACATAAGCCGCGTGTCATTGGTTGAAGGCAATAGTTAGGCGATGTACGCTAGGGGTAGCGTTGTAATGAAATTCGCTAGCTGTTGGCGCACGCTCGGAGCCGTCGGATGGTGGTGGTGGTAGTAGAGGTTAGAAGAGGAAGAAGGCGCCTAATTTCTGCAGCCTGGTTGGGAGCACAATCTAAATACGGTAGACTCACGGTTTACCGATGATTCCTTCCAGAGCTTCGCCCACTCGTCATCATCCACCCTGTGGATATGCTGTGATATTTTTTTTTTTAGTACGATCGTTCAACAAAACTGCTTACTGACTTATTGCACAAGGTTCAGTGGGAGTGCGTCACTACCTCTGTGAAAAGGCCCCTTGACTGGACGCTCTAGAAAAAGGACTTGCACAAAGCTTTTCCCATGAGTTCCTTAATTATGAGCACGCGTGTTTGCTCACGCTCTCCCTCGCATTCTCTGTTTGTCTTTACAGCGCGTATTTACCTTGGACCAACAGGCAAGGCGCTGTCCACACAACTTCGACTGCCCTGATAATTTTGTGCAGCAAAAATGATGAAACATACATATACCCAATTGACTGCTGAAGCAATTACACCTAACTTTTATATAACTCACGTCTTTCTTAGTATAAGGGGTCAAAAACTTTCTAATTATGAAGAAGAATACAAGCTTCCATGATGTGAACAATGAATGTTATCACCGTATTTCAAACGGGCCAATAATTCTATGCAGTACAGTGCTGAATTTAGGATCTGTAAGTGACATTGGTAACTAGAAGTTTTCATCAGAGATCGTTCTATTCCGTGCTCACTTTTTCTTGAATTGCTCGCACCTCCCTTCCACTAAGCCGGGGATCTCAAGCTCATCTAATCGAACGGGCCACAGTTGCAAAATTTCCTCTGACGAGTTCCCATACATTTAAAGTAACAGGAACAGGAGGAATGGGAAATGGCGGTAGGTAGAAAGTTTGAACCCAATGTCACCTAACATTTTCATTTGAAAGAACACCTTTCCTGTACCTGATATAAGGGTTATATATGGAGGGTATTTCATGTATGTAGTAGTACGTAGCCTTGTATGTATGTAGTAGTACGTCGCCACCGGTGGCACATATCCGCTCTAGAGTGGGTATGTGCCACAGTGAATGCGAGATGAGAGATGACGGTACTTGGAGTGTTCACTAGATGGACGCACGAACAGACAGACAGAGGGATGAACGGACTCACGGACAGACGCACGGACCGACGGACGGACGCATGGATGGATCCACGGACGGTCGCGCGGACGGACGGAAGCATTGACGTGCTGACGGACGCTTCGCCCGACTCATCATCATTCACTCCGAGGATATGCTGTGATTTTGTTTTTTTTGTTTTTTTACATTTCCCCGCTTTGTCCGTTATTTTCGGTTTAACCTGTCTTCTTTTCACGCTTCGTTACTGGTAATTTTCTTAGTGCGCACTGGCACAAAAACCATACGATTTTTCCTGGGCACGTTAAATAAGTGAGTACTAATAATAATGAGTGTTTGCGGCTTCCGTGCCCAACCTCGGTATGAATACGAGAAGCGCCATAGTGTAGGGGTCCAGAAATTTTGTACATGAAGGGTTTTTAACGTGCGTCTAAATCTAAGTACACCAGCTCCTGGCGTTTCACCTCCATCAAAAGGCAGCCGCAGTACCAGACATTTGATCCCGCGACCATCAGGCCAACAGTCGACCAACATAGCCATCAGTCCACTGAGGCAGGCGTATATGCAAGTCAAGGTACTTTTATCGCATTGATAACACATCTTTGGGCACTTCATGAGTCTATTGCAGTCATTCACAATGATGCTGGAACATAATTGTAAATGAGCCAACCACGAAGAAAACATAGTTCAAAGAACCATGATTTTTGTACTTTATCAATCTGCCTCAAACACATTTCAGCCGAACATTCAGAATTATTAGTACTGTCCAGCAAAGGAACTAATTAAGAACGGCTTTAACAGAACCCAAAGTTCAGAGGAAGCTCCTATGGTGCCATCATTAGGAATTGTTATTAGTTCGAGTACATCAGTCCCACTGCCATAATAAGGGCTTCCCTGGAATGCCCTTTGCAATACTTCAGCACCCGCGATCCCAGCGACAAATTTTACTTGTATAAAAAAATAATTAGTATACCTTTTAACCAAATGAACCATACGGCTGCTTCAAAACAATAAGCAATAAGCCGCTACACGGACAGCATACCGACGCGGAGAACAATCTCGAGCTGTACTTGTTCAAACTTGTTTTCAGTAAAGTAAATTACTTACATTCAAACCTCTATCGCGAGTGACATCAAAGAGTCTTTCAAGTGACACACATTCTAAATTTTTTTATCAGCAGTGCCTCCGTTTTTGTTTTCATTTTAAATGAGTACACGTAGCCTGAAAGGGAACGCCTTTCGATGCATTCATTGGAGAACGGTACAGTGTGAACAACTTTAATAAAATCAATCTGAGATAGGGGAAAAACTAAAATAAAACACTGGGACACAGGTTCTAGAGACGACACAGTTGCTAACTTTCAAGTGACGTTCATTTTTAGAGAGAATGAAAAAACGATGCATGGACATACTTTTTCTGGTCATGCTCAGTGACTCCGTTCTACAGCAAAGATAATCTACCATCCACTTTCCCCACTCGTGATCCCGAAACGAGGAAACAAATTCCTCATTCGAAAGTTACAAAAGCAAGTGGCTCATGTACTTTTCCCCGCTTGCGGATGTAAAACAGCCATAGAGGTAGCCGAAAATATTTAATCACGAATTTATTATTATTATTATTATTATTATTATTATTATTATTATTATTATTATTATTATTATTATTATTATTATTATTATTATTATTATTATTATTATTATTATTATTATTATTATTATTATTATTATAGGGTTTTACGCACCAAAACCACAATATGAAAGACGCCGTAGTGGCGGGCTCCGGAAATTTCGATCATCTGGTGTCGTTAACGTGTACTAGGCACTGAAGAGTAGCCGTCTACAATTTCACCTCCATCAATATGCGACCGCCCCTGCTGGGATCGACCCCGCGACCTTCGGATCACTAGCCGAGCCAGCTGCACCTACCGTGGCGAACTCATCGCAAGACGCGCAATAAGTGTTCAAACTACCACCATTGTCCCTGTTCGATAAGGAGTTGTGTTTGCTGGTCTGAATATTGAGTGGAGGCAAAGTGAACCGTCGATCGTTGTTGGCTATTGGATTCATTTTGGGGTCATTGCGCATAGGCATACGTATGTTTGTATGTTGTTTTTCAGAAAACGAACGTCAGTAGAAAGGGTGGTGCTGTATCGTCTCTCTAGCCTATAGAGTTTCCAACGATATTTTCAAGAAGGAACTGTTGCGCTGTGATCTTTCAACTACCATGCGAATTATCGGTAGCACATATATTTGTCTAGTCTACGTGTTTGAAGCTTGGGACGCACCTGCGACTTTGTTTATCCTTGCGTCTTGGCTTTTGCTTCAGACGAAGCAATGGCTCGTCGCGAATCTCGAGAGTCAATTGAATTGTCAGTTTATGTCAGCTTAACTACTGCATCACGTCATGGGGTACCACTTTCCAACACACATAGCATTGCTACAACATCTACGAAATCAGGCCATGTATACGCTAAAGTTCAGCTTATTCAGCTGCTGTGCGTCCGGCATGATTCATAACAACATGAACCTTTCACTACACAGCCTTGTTAAATACAATCATGCATGGTGTTATTTAATTTATTAAAGAACCTTTCTCCACCACCTCCTCCTCCAGTAAACTTACTTCGGGAGTTCTTGCCAACACCGATTAAACTAGATTCGAAGCTAACAACAATTTATTGCTGCCACTAGTTCTTACTAATTCTGGAAAACACTCCGGTTCTTTCACTTTGTTATCGACCTGGAACGGTTTTGCTCTTAACGTTAAGCAGTATTCATCATTAGCTCAATTTAAAAACACGTTATTCACATTTCTTTAGGATACCTTAGAATTCGACGATGCATAATATTATCAACACTTGTTTATATTCAGGCACTCTTAATTGTGCCACAGCTACTCGTCTTTTTTCTTGTTTTCATCATACCTTTGTTTATTTAGTCAATACTTTCGGGGTTTTTCTCCATTTTTTAACCTTCTGAGCAGTGCTTTAGTTGTACTTATAATTGTTAAAATTTAACTATCTTAAGTATGCATTACATTTGTTTGTATATCTTAATCCACGTCGTTGACACAGTTGCGTTTTACTAGCACATATTTTGCACGATTTCTGACAGTAGGTCCCCCTTCAGCCAATGACTCTGAGACCTCTTTCTGTATACTTATGTGAACATGTATGTTTTATATGAAAGTAAATAAAGTGAAACGATTACAAACTGAGAGGGCCAATGTGGTGAATGTGTTCCGTTGTGGAGCAGCTGTTACAGCGCTCGGCTGCAAACCCGAAAGTCTCCAGTTCAATCCCGGCGGCGGTGCGTCACATTTCGATGGAGGCGTTATAACTACATAGACTTATAACGCCTCCTAGATGATGGAACACTTAAGAACCCTAGATGATGAAACATTCAAGAACCCTCCACTATGGAGTCTCTCATAATCATATGGTTGTTTGGGGACGTAAGACTTCGGACAATTTATTTATTTAAGGTGCTGAAATGGAGATGTTGTACTTTTGCTGGACTTTGACTTGCGATGAAGCGGCTCCAGGCCACACGAAGCCGAAGGAACGAAGCCTAGACAAATCCATGTAACCAGCACTTCCATGCTGTCTGAAGCACTATGTGTTGAAGATCTCTTTGAAATGATCCCTCTAGTGTACTAATATGAAGCTACATGACCCATTCTACGTTTCTGTGTTTTCTGCGATGTTCCAGAATGCATTCATACGACCTAGCTCGGCTTCGCTTGCTACTGCGCATGCATCCATGACGAAAATTTGGGCGCTACGCTGCAACTGCGCGTCTTTGAGAACCCAGCGATGGATCGGCGTAAAAGAACACGTCAGACACCGCGCCGAGAACAACGGAGAAGCAAATGAGCTAGGCATATCTGGATCAGCCATTCAAAAGGCACAGAGACGTGCTATTCATTCAGAGTACGGTGACCGGCAGTGTCTCGTTCGCACGCCGCCATTGCACCTTCTTCGTTGAGTTCTAAAATTAACCTCGCCACTCTCGAAAGAAACCAATGCGGAGCACGTAGCACACTGAGTTTTCTGAAGTGTGAAACAATGGCCTGGCAATGTATGTCGGGATCACAGCGAGTAAAAAGCAGCGCGGCGTTGAGTAGGCGCGCCAGTGTTTCGATTGTCTTTGTCGTGCTACACACAAAGGCAGTGGAGTGTGTTGTCAGTTGAATGCGTATGACAGAGCACCCCTCTCCGCCTCCTGTCCAATCCAACCACTGGTGTTCCTCAAACAGCCTAACATCTTTTGTGAATCATCCGATCCTAAAACAGAGCTCACATTGCACTACGTGATGTGCTCAGGGAGTCGCTGAACAAAGCCTGTCACTGAAGCCAGCACTTTGACCAAGAACCGTCTTGATGATTGCGAAGCTCGAAACACGGGTACGAAGCAGAGATACACACAGGACAAGCACTTCCTAACAACCGTGAAGCCATTCATAAGCACGAATTGATTCAATGCAGCTTGAGACAGCTATGTGACTTGTCTTTTTTTTTTTTTCAAAGCAACAACTGCTTTCTTTCGCATAGCTTTTGCGTACGCCTTTCCCACCCTGCCGCATTAAAAGGGCCTCTATACAGCATCTGCATGTACTAAGAGCGAGTGATTCCCGTATTTTAGGCGTGATTCATGACGCTAGTGTAAGTTCACGTGGGGTCACAAGGAAAATGAGCTCTTGATTAGGCCGTATACAAGAGATATCAGTCGTGAACAGTCGTGAATTGTCTCGTATCCTGCTTTGTCATGCAGTCGCACGCCCGCTCTGCCTTGTCCTGCATGGCTATCATTCGCAATCAACTGATTTCCCTCTGCAAGCGAACATGACTGCTTACAGCGGGAAACCACCAAATGCCGAACTATAGAGTGTGACTCTCAACTAGATGTTAAACTGACACAGTGAAACCGGTGAGTGCACCAAGACAAGGATAATGACAATGTCCTTTGTGAGAGCACTCAGTGGGTAAGTTTTCATTGTCCTTGTCTTGTTCCGCCCTCCGGTTTCAATATGTCAGTTCTGTAAATTCTGATAAGCGCAACACGTAGTTCCGAGTAAAGTTCGTAGTTAGGCGAGTTGATGAGAGTTTGTTTTTAGGTATCAATCAATCAATCAATCAATCAATCAATGAGTTTTATTATGACAGAAAGGATTAACACAAAGTATAAGATATACAGACGGGGGTCCAAACATTCGTGACTAAGCCACGCACGGATAATTGCACGAAAAAAACATCAGTTGTTCTGGGCAATTGCGAAGTGCAATTTTTAGAATATCACCGGAAAGTAAAAGAAGAAAGGCGGGAATGTTAACCAGACCAGGAAACCGGTTCGCTACTTTACCCGGGGCAACGGGAAGGGGGACATTGAGAGATGTAGAGAAAGAAAGCCATTGCAAGACGCAATACGCTGGAGTGTAAGTATACTAATTTTTTTGTTTTTTTTTTTTTTGTTTTGTTTTTTCGAACTAGTTGTGAGTGCTGTAGTTATACTGCGATTTCGTGCCTTCTTTTCATGACTTGTCTAGGTGTGCTGCTCCACACGTGAAAATCGTCTTAGTGCTGATATTGTACCGTGTTTTATGTAGAAGTAAGTGACAAAAGAGGATATAGCACCTGAAGGAAAGGCATTTAAAGCAAGAAAGAAACTGCTCCTTCCTCTTTGAACTTGAAGTGGTTCAGGAACTCTTGAAGGTGACAGGCAGCGAGCAAGTTGCACAAAAGTTAAAACGTTGTACATTCCCGTTAGTGATGCTTGTGCGCTTTTGAGGCGCGAAGACCTCTGTAACTGTGGTATAGTATTGTTGCCATGTTAAGGGAAGCATTTGCTCACTTTGCGAACACTGGGACTAGCAACACTTAGGTTCAATGCATTTTTCATCGATTCTAACTCTGAACTTCTTCCTTGTTAGTTTGTGTGAACACCTTCAAAGTACCCGAACGTGCTCCCACATACAGGTGTCTAAACAAGTTACCACATTCAAATACAACTATCCCGCATGGCAAAGTTCACAGACGCCTTAATCTGAGTTCGCAAAATTACGCATTTGTGCCTACCCAGACTGCTCCAGTAGATAAAGTCAGGTTCAACAACCGATAAAGCAAACTGAAATCTGAACTGGATCGATTAGTTTTGAAACGCAATATTCGAGTATCACCAGACAAAGGAGAGTTAATTCACAAAAGCGAACACAGTACATTGCTACCATGACCAGGTTTTACACGACTTCAAAAGATCTCATTAAGAGGGCCACAGTACCTCCACGCTTTTTCACGAGCTTCCTATTCTTTCAAGTACGGTGCTCCTGTTCCTGCTTCGTAGGCTATGTATTTATGTGAGGCCAACTCAAACTACAATTTGCAATGCGCCATGCCGGTAGCACTCAAAACGTCTCAAGTTCAGGTTCGCCATTTCCATTACGAACAATTGAACCCTTCGTGTTCCTTTAGAACTCAATGGTTGGTTCCGCTCGCGCCAACTCTTGGTACATCTATGCCGTTCGCACTTAGGCGTTCATTAAAAAGAAGCTAATTTCGCGATAACCTCATGCGAGGACGTTTATGCTTTCTTACGGAAGAGAAGGAAAGCACGGCATGAACTGGTCACGATTTGTGCTTTCTCACTGAATTCTGGGAGGCCCTGCTCCACTGCCCAAACTTCAACGTTCAAAATGACATCATCAGTCAAGCCCTTGATTCTGATGACCATCTCAAGGGGTTCCGGCCAAGGCTAGGGGAGACGGGGGATGAACTTTTTTCTGGTATGCATTGACTGATTTTCTGGTAAAGCCTTTTTTATTTCTTTCCCTCTTATACAAGCGAAGTGAAGTGCACAATCAAGGGATTACAGTCGAGTAACTATAAGCCTTCGTGAAGGCGGCGTTGACGAATCAAATCCAACGAATTCCTTTGTGACAGCCACTTAACTGCCGAGTCGCAAGACGTGGGACCAAACGTGCGCTTCTCAACCACGCGTAATGAAATCTTTACAGCAGATTGCGGGGCGTTGGCTTGCGGGGTACGCTCGTTACCCGAATTCTAACATAAACTGCTTCAAAGAGGCTTTCCAACACTTTTCAAACTAATCATCCAATGGATGCATTACAACACCTTAGGCCTCGTCAATGGACTGCCGCAAAAATTTTGCAGAGTCCGTCAAGCGTGAGTATACGGTTACAGGGATTCGTTGCGCGCTTGAAGCCAACTTTCTCTCGTTAACGGCTAGGCTAAAATGACAAGGAATGTCTACTGTACTAATCGCACGTCATATTTCGCGTTCCCGGGTCTTCGCCAGCATCTCAGCAGCTCTCTGAAGCTGTAAATGTCTGAAGACGGGAATTTCAAACTGGTATTATCGGTGCCTAAATTTGATACAATTGCGTATAACATATTCCATTGCATAACGATGTTTTAAAACCACGAGGCCGGTGCTGAGACCTCCTATAATATCACGCAAGAGCATTTTATGAACTGCACTGGGGTGAAGCACGGAAAAATAGTGGTACAACATCTTCAGGGAAGCGGCAAACAAAACACGCGTGAGAAAATCCAAAAGCAGTTATTATGAATATTGTAAAGTACTAATGTGTTTAGCGTGCGTAAACGCAAAGCTGTTTTAATTATTTTGAAAGATCCTTTCATAACACCCTTGGGCAAGGTATCATTCCAGGATTGTTATCATTCCAGAAATGACACCAATCTCACCAGTGGACTTGCAAGAAAACAAAATGAGTGAAATAAAAATTAGGCTGCCACGCTTTCTTTAAATAATTTATTGTCACCTCCCTCAGAAACGCTGACCTCCAAACGAGGTCTACTGCCAGGGAACAATAGTGAAACTTTGAACAAAAGCGAAATTATCTACACACAAAGGAGGCAAGGAATTAACAGCGTCCCTGTACGCGTGACCCCGGACAAGCGAATGTGCTGCTATCTCGAGGAAATAACGCGTACGGTGCTCAGTGAGCAAGACAGATCGTGGTCCCACCCTTATTTTCTTAAGAGGCCCTGTGTACGGTAAGTGGCCTTGGGCGGCGTGCGGACTACCACAAAAGAGAACGAAAAAGAATAAAAGAAGCAAAAACTTGGACCATCTCCCCGTAGGGAACCCTGATGGAATGCGTGGCCGCAGCATTGCGCATGGGTGGAGTCACGGTTTGAACAGTGCTAACGCGGGTTCTGTGGTGAGTGAGCACTGGAAAATTCGTGGTGAGCACTGGAAGAAAGAAAGAAAGAAAGAAAGAAAGAAAGAAAGAAAGAAAGAAAGAAAGAAAGAAAGAAAGAAAGAAAGAAAGAAAGGAAAGAAAGGAGAAGAATAAGAAAGAAAGAAAGAAAAAAAAAGAAAGGAAGAAATAATGAAAGAAAGAAAGAAATAAAGAAAGAAAGAAGGAAGGAAAGAAAGAGAGAAATAAAGAAAGAGAGAAATAAAGAAAGAGAGAAATAATGAAAGAGAGAAGAGAGAAAGAAAGAAGGAAATAAAGAAGGAAAGAAAGAAAGAAAGAAAGAAAGAAAGAAAGAAAGAAAGAAAGAAAGAAAGAAAGAAAGAAAGAAAGAAAGAAAGAAAGAAAGAAAGAAAGAAAGACTACGTCTGGCTCACCTATGCCACGCTTTGTGTGCTTACCCCACCCCCACCCCCCCTCTTATTCCGGATGGGGGAAGGGCCACTGATTTTTTTTTTCTTCGTTTAATTTCACTTAACTGCTCTCTAGAGCGACGTATATTGAAGTATAGAAGTTGTAACATTACCATTTTTCTTTTCTCCTTAATCTCCAAACATTTGTTCTTTGCTGCTTCTCGTATTACGAGAGGGGTCCTGCCTGTCTTGAATTGCAAAGCAGCTCCGCAAGGGATTAGTGCTGTCACAGACACGGAAAGATTGCATCACGTGGCGAGTGGAATCTCATTGACAGCGTAAATAATAACAAAATAAATAAGCAGCAGTTTTCGTTGCAGTGTTTACCACGTTTGCCTCTTGAGTTATTGGTCCTTTATTTTCTCTATCGATCTTACGATTGCGTTCGCCCCAAGGAGGTACATAGTATAGAACCTCCTTGGTTTGCCCGCAGTTTGCTGCTAGCCCAGAAAACCGGGCCTTGCTGAGGACACCCTCGAATAAATTTAATCCCACTACGCCATGAAACGAATGGGAAAGATAATCTATATACTCCGTTTTGTTTAATCATAGCAGCCATATGAAGCCAACTGATCACGAAGCAAGAATAAAACGTGGGAAAAGTTATCTTAAGTTCGTAATTGATAAGCTAGGCATACTGAATTCCAAAGCAGCGCTGAAAGTGATCACCGCTGTCAAAGGCAGACAATGGTTGCGTCAACTGACAGGTCGAATATCTTTCCAGTGCGAAAAAGGACTTCGAAAGCAGTTCTCTATTTTTTTTTTATCTCCAAGTCTCTCCCTACAGTTTTGCGCAACCGTCGATTCTTATCATTTGATCCAAAAAGGTTAGTTTTTTTTCTTGATACTGTTGATATCTCTCAGCTGATTTAAGGATATTAAGCACGATAAGTACGTAATTATATAACTTTAATCACTCCAGGCTGTAGGAAATTAACAACAAGATACACAGAATCATATTTCTAATAGCCTGAACCGTTTGAAAGCAATCATTCGCGAATAAATTAATTTGTTTTGAAACATCAAAACGAAAATCGAACCCGACCCTGCGTGCCACAGCGTTGTATTAAAGCTGCTTGCTGTGTATTCCTACGCTTTTTACTAGGTTCAACATGAATAAGCTAACATCATTGAACGCCACGTCAAGTGTAATAAACACTTCTGGATGCATTTCTGTGAATTAAATAGAAATTGCTCTCTGAGTCATGCCACAACTAGACACACTTTAGGCTCATCCAGCATTGGGATCTTAATGAATACCCTCAACATCCCGCACATCAATCACTTGTGCTTAAACTTAAACGCATGGACGTTGTCGCATTGCTGCCCCATCGATATTTGACTCGCACAGACTAGGCAATCGAACCCAAAACATCGTGCTTGGCGGCGCAGCGTCGCAGTCACTAAGCCACGACGGCTGCTGTCCGCGAAACACTCTGAAGCTGAAACAATTGACCGCGCCAAACTCGCACGACACGCAGTACGAGCATAGAGAAACATACTGTATAAAGAGTACCCACTCGAGCCTTTTCGTCGCCCAGCAAGATAGGCTCTGACCAACCGCTAGATCGCGCGGCCATGCTCGCTTCCACTCTTCACGGCATAGAATAGCCGCCTCAGGAGGTCAATGAAAACGTAAGTTTGGCATGAAATTTTCACAAAGAAGAAACTTCATTGATTGTGCAATTTTCCACATCCGCTTTACAACTGTTTCCCACTGAAGACGTTTAATGCTTTACCACAAAAATCAGCAATGTTTCACTGAAACGTGTTGCTTTTCTTCATTTATTTTGCACAAGGGGTACAAATTCATGTGGTTTACACGTGCTGTGGATGTTATTGTTTCGTGCACGGATGGGTGTGGTAAAGACACTCGTTTTCGGAGCATGAGGGCACGGGTTCAAATCCCAGCATCGGCAAGGAAAAGTTTTGTTATTTTATTTATGCAAAAGACATTATCTGGTCTGTCCAGCCACTCGTGGCGCTGAAAGCAGCGCAGTAGCTGGGCCGCAGCGATCTACGGCAGTGTCCGTTCTTTATGCAAGTATATTTCTCATATGGTACGAGCGCATCTGACCCCGACAGCCACATTAAAGGCTATTAGTCACCGGACAGTGTTGAGTCGGGCCGGCATATATGACGACGGGACTTGAAAGTCTCACTGAAAACGCCAAGCTTGCATCGCGTGCCCCCATAACACAACGGGTGTGTGTATACCCCGTCCATTACCGAGAACACCACGCGCTTAACGCGCTCAACACCGCTTGAAATCGCACCACACCGCATTGCGGGCCGTCTCGCACGCGTCACATGTCCGTAGCCGCGATAGATGGAGCTAACGGGCTCACGGACGGTAGCCGCATCTCAAAGGACTCGCGCACCGCGCGCGCATTAACACCATTTCACGAGACTCAATGCGTGAGCGTTCCAGCGCGTAAAGGCCAACCTCGAGCGAGCAAGGACCATACACCCGCGGTCATGATTTCTGCCTCCAGCCGCGTACTACATATATTTGCTTATTTCTTTTCACCCTAATCGCCTCGCTTAGCACGGATGCACGCACTCGCAGTGCATACATGCGGTGGCAGCGGCTTTACTGACGACTGTCCTCTCCTCGTGACTCCGAGCGCGCGCGAAAATAAAGCGGGACAAATTTCGTGGGTCGCCGAACACACTCGCCATACTTTTTTTTTTTTTTTTGCTCTGACAACGGAACTGCGGCGCGTATCTCCACCCTCAAAGAACGGCTCACTCCAGATCCAGGGTATGAAAGAAAAAAGAAAGAAAGAGAGGAAGAGAACCGCGAACCGCGATGCTATGACATAAGCTCAGTCTCGCTTTCTTTGATTTTCCGTTTTGGTCTTCTTTTATCTTATTTATTCTTATTTATTTTCCGTGTGTACGTGTGAAACATTCAAAATAAGGACACTTCGCTCTCCTGACAGCCGTTATGCCTTTCACCGCCTACTTATTGCGTAACAATAGATGCCGCCTTTTTTTATTTTTCTTCGTATGCTCAGATTTTGATTTGTCGCGTATTTTCGCCCAGAACACACTGCCAGCGTCAACCGGGAACCCCTTTGACAATCGCTATTACAGCAACACCCAGCGTCAATTGAAAGGCCTGTCGACACGTCCACTCTTGGGATGTGTTCCGCTCCGCTTCTGCTCGGTGAAGGCTATATTTATTGAGGGTTGATTATATGCGACATAGCAATGCATATAGTCATTGTGTGGATATGGGTTGAGTTTAAATACCACGGAACATCGTGCATTCATATTGCGGCGCTTTGTGAGCAGGTACGTTGTGAACGTTGTATAAACATGTATATGGTATGCATGCGTATATTATATATATATATAGAGAGATTAGTATTCAGCACAGGGATGGTTGGTACGCCATGGTGATTGCTACGTACTTCTCAGTTCGTGCTAAAGGAATCATTATAGAGTTAAAAAGTGTCATTTCATTTTCTCTTCATCTTTCAGTATTTGAACCCAACGTATAAGAGCAATACATTCTAAAGAAGAATGCTAGTCGTTGTTTGAAGTGCGCGTGGGGGTGCAGGCTTTGTGAGGTTCATAAGCCTCCAGTCCTCGCATATACCTGCGGACGTGTAAAGAAAATAATGGCATTTAAATGTACTAAATACGACTCGTCATAACAAAAAAGAGAGTGTGTGAGGTGGGAGCAAAGGAAAGGTAAGGAAGGCTACCAAGATGAACGACTGGTGTGCTACCCTGCACTCGAAAACAACAGCGAGAGAGAGAATAAGGAGGAAAAGGAGGAGGGGGAAAACAAGAACGGAAGGACTGGTGGGTTAGGCAGTTGACATACCGGCTGTCTACGAGAGAGAAGAATATGTAAGAAAGGCAGGAAAGTAACCAGGTTAGGCTACCCAGCACGAAGGAAAGGGGGAGCGCTAGGAAAAGGGAATGGAGAGAGATATATAAGGAAAGAAGGGTAGCAATTGACTGTGTCTCCTGTTGAAGGCACAACTACGGTGGTCACGTAACAATGTTTCCTTCCGGTGCTGAAGGTACAGAGCACTGAGGAAGAAAGGCCCTGTGATTGATTGATTGATTGATTGATTGATTCATTGATTCATTGATTCATTGATTGATTGATTGAGTGAGCGAGTGAGCGAGTGATTGAGTGAGCGAGTGATTGAGTGATTGAGTGAGTGAGTGAGTGAGTGAGTGAGTGAGTGAGTGAGTGAGTGAGTGAATGAGCATCAAACAATAAATCAAAAGCGACGTAGTCATCTAACGAGCCCACGTTTGATTTTTTTCGCAAATAATTGAAGCGTCGCGTTTACGCTGAAGATAAAGTACCATCTTCCGGGAAAGTACCATGTTCAGTTACGCTGCGTCTGTCGGGCTTCCCACGCATCAACATCACTATTCTAGTAGTGCGCCTATAATTAGTGCGTACCGGTAAAATCTCGCTGCCACTTCAGGGAGCCCGTAACTGTTCACGCAGCTTACTGTGGAAACAAAAGTAAAGCTACAAAAAGCCCTGCGCACTTCCACTACATCTCTAATTATAGTAATTCGGTGTCCTGAGTCGCTGTGGGCTCATCGGAACAGAAAGTGATTTTCAGGAGCTTCACGAGCAATGGCCCTCGTTTACATCGAAGAGAAAAACGGACATGGGATGTTTTCACCGTTAGAGAAGGAGCATATTTCTAGTTATTTTGCTGTATAAAAAGTGTTACAGCTCAGGCAAACGCAAATGTGAATTTGAAACTTTTAGTCAGAGCTATTTTACCTGCTACGCCCGCCTTTGCCTTCGCACATATTCTTCCGCGTCTTTGGTGGATTTCTTCCCACTACCTGTCTCGTCCCGCTGCGTGTTTTTTTTTTTTTGTCTTTTTTGCATTATAGCTATATTATCTATATATGAAGGCATACATATTCATGCACATGAACAAATCTCTGAATAATAATAATAATAATAATAATAATAATAATAATAATAATAATAATAATAATAATAATAATCGACTTTCAAATCCAAGATTTTATTAAGAAGGACGGCGCAGTGGAGGGCTTCCAAAATTTCGAACAGCTGAGTATTTAACGCGCATCTAGGTGAAGGCACACTGGCCTCTGACATTCCGCCTCCGTCGAAATGCCTCCGTCATGGCCATGATTCGATCCTGCAACCTTGTGATCGGCAGTTGAGCAGCGTAAGAACAAGACCACCACGACGTGCCCGTGCATAATAGAAGGCAACTAAGGAAAGGACGGAAGAGGGCGAGACAAACCTATGACCTTAGAAGGGCTTACGAAGTTCTGACGTTCTGATGCCCCTCTTGTCGCTCCCGATGAACGGCCAAGAGCAAAATAAGTTGGTGATAGACGGCGTGCCCACGCCGACACGCCAACAGGACCTTGAAGGGCCATCCGTTAGCGACGGAGTCAAGGGCGCGCCTTCCAATTAGCCACCCTCTACAACGTAGTGTTTGCCGTGGCACGCCACACCCTTGCCTTGCGAGTCCTCGCGACTCGCCCACAACGAGCCCTGAATTATTTGCGCCAGTGCCGACAGCCAAGGAGTTCTCCGCGGTGATCCCTTTCGACCTTGGCGGAAGAGATTGGATTAAGGACCCGCGCTCAAAGGATTAACCCAATTCAGCAAGGGTGATCGGAGCATGAGACGGGGGAAGGTAGGGGGTCAATTCCCCCGAAACATTCCAATTTCGCGGGTGTGGGAGGCAGGAATTCCGTGGCGGCAATGTATGTCAGGCTAGCATGAAAGAGGTCCGTGGTTCGAATCCTGCTGCCGCGCGATTCCCGATTAAAAAAAAAAGTCCGCACGATACTGGAATCGCGTGAAGAGGCCTCGAGTAGGACCTCACCCGGAACTGCTGCCAGTAATGTACTTTCTCATCTGAGAAAGACTGACCCTCCTGGTGCAGTATTTGGCTACTGCCTCCGCCATGACTGTACTGATGCGTACATATACACTCACACATGCAAGCTCGCGCACAAATATACGTAAAGTATGTTACCCCCCCCCCCGCACCCTCCTGAAAACCTCTGACTACGTCACTTCCTTTCTCCCGATAGTATGCCAGGAAGGAAGAGGCGTAAGTCAGCGGTGGTGTTAGGTGGAGTCACATCCAGTTTCCTAGCCTGCTCTGGTAAAAGAGGAAAGAGAGATGGAAAGAAAAAGTGCAGAGCAGCAACAGACAGGAACAGGCGCGCTTAAAAATAGAAGTAGGGTGGAGATTAAGAGCTTCAGAAATGGGAGGTGATCGAAATATGAGTAAAAAAAGGCTGCATAACACTTGGATTCTGTGCCATTCCAATGCAAGTCCCTGACAGAAAAACCGCGTGGCTAGCGAGAGTCAGTCCAAATTATGTAAAAAACATAAATGTAAAATGATTGAAACAGTGAACCCAACAGTACTTGGCACATCCCGTGAAGATAGTGTAATACCCTTCCCTCCCCTGGTGCCCTCAGATATGTCACTTTTTCATGCCTATACATACACACGCACGCATGCAGTTACACGCACGAATATGCATAAAGTGTGGTAGCCCCCCCCCCCCCAATGCCACGAAAAAAAATTCTGGCTACATCACTGCTAACATTTCACAATCAGCCGAACTTTGTGTTGTAATACAGCTAACAAACCTTGTTTAAGGAGCCGGCCTTTATTAGCACTTAGGCATATATCGCGCGAGCGAACAAGGAGAGTGGAGAATCCAGAAATTAATGCAAGACATAGCGCCGTGGAAGATTGGGAACATCCGATTGAGACCCCCTCGACGGAGAGACGGCAATCTCGGGAAATGCCATTGATATCGATGAGGCAGGGCATTCTACTCATCTCGCACTAATTGCTCTGCCACCATCAATCCACTTTTTACTCAATCGGTCTCTTTTTCTTCGAAGAGAAAAGTTTCGTTGAGTTCGAAGTCGGGCCGTAGAAATTGCTGTCGTAATAGCTGCTTCTTGCATGGTCACGACACTTGCTCCCTGCCCATTCCTTTTTTGCTCGTGCATTCATGCACATTCATTTCTTCCAAGCCTTTGCTTCGTTTTTTTTTTTTAAGGAGCAAAGCACCTTAAAACCCCAGGCTCTCCCTTTATCTATAAACAGCAGCCCGGCGTTCACAGCAGATGTCAAAACCGATACAATTGTTAACAACAAAAGGGTCATCAAAAGGCTGTTAACCAGAACAAACAAAATAAAAGGCCACTGCACCGAAAAACACCGCAATTCAAACACCCATCACTCAAAACGTATGACAGAACGAAAGGTTAACAAACAGAATAGAAGGTCGTCATTCATGATCCGATGCACACTGCATCTTTCAATCATCAGCATTCACTTCGTGGAAATGCGTGGATTTTCCTAATTTCGTATTCATCTAGCTTTTGCGAAACTGTCGATCATACGTGTCCTATGTGCCGTTTTGTTTATATTGACTGCATCGCACCATGTCTCGCGCTGTTGCCACGCAGCGTCTCATGTGTCGAGTTGTTGCCACTCGGGCCCCGCGATTCATACATGCGTATAGCCGAGTGGGCTGAACGTTTGGAACACCAACGATTTCTTGCTCGTGAACGCTATAACATCGACGAAGAGCTTTCGCCTGTCCGAGCCAGCGAAGCGTCGTTCAAACGCCAGTGTCGTGGAATTACACGCACTGCGCTCGGAGCAGCAAAGAGATGAAAAAAATGGTAAAAAAATGACCATAGTACCGCACATTGGTTATCGTAAAACAAATAAGACAATCACAAGAACAGAAAAGAATAGGAACAGAAATATAAGATAATCAGACGAAGAGAACAAAGGAGGGCAGAAAACAGCAGATAAACACAAAAAAACAGAAAAAAAGACAGAAAAGATCTCATAAACAAAACGTTAACCTAAGGGAGAGACAGGCAAATCAACGTTGCGTATAGCTCGTACACCTTTAACAATAAAAGTCTCTTCACTAACTCACTTACTCAATCACTGACCTTTCGCTTCGGGTGAAACTGCCCTTAATTTTTTTATTTTCATTTTTTGTGCGAAGAAGTCTAATCACCGTGCGCTATGACGTCGGACACAAACCACGTGACTACTTGCCTACCCATTCGATCTTTCTGCTGACGACACTCGCTAATTGACACCGAGAAACTCGTCGTACGAGTTCCACATCGCGCGCACACATCCGAAGTTTGATGGATTGTCAGGCGCCACCGCTGCCGTTCGTGATTAGCGGAATTCCGTTACGTCGTCCATCCGAGTGCAACCGCTGCCGTGACTTTTGTGCCGTGCCTTTCGGGACGACGCAAAAGCCGGGGCGACGCAATCGGACGCCATAGCGAGCGACAGTTTTGTTGAAGTGACGAAACGTGGCCATTATAGCCGCGGGTAATTTGGCCTCTGGTGAAGAATCGATGCCTTAGCCGCAGTCTGGAAGTCCTTCTCGGAGACACAGAAAGTAAAGGGAAAAATGCGGAAGAAAATCAAGACCCGAACCAATAGTAATTTTCCTTCAGCGTTATTCTATTTCTCCATTGGTCAGCGATGCGAATGGCGCTGAATCCACGTTATTGCAGCACCATCGGTTCATTAAGGCGGAACAGAAATGATATAATACACCAACCACCGTTAAAGAAAGCGAACAAAATTAACTTCACAAGGAAACGAGGGTGACAAAATAGGACATTTTTGTGTAGCTTTTTTTTTTCGGCTTCTTCAATCATGAATATACAACTCCCCCAAATGTCTTCGATACTTCAATACACAGGTCGAAAAAAACTCGCACATTACTGATCCAACTGCTATCAATGAGCAATAATTAACGTCTTTCGTTTCCTCGAGGCTAGCTCTCTTATATGAAGCGCAATATCACCACATATCGGCCACGTTTCAATTGAAGCCTTTCCTCGTGCATTGCGAGGTTCGTCAGTGCACTTTTCGCTTTTGTCTGCCATTGTCATTTTTTCCGATAAATGTGACTCTACAACCAAAAAGTAACTACAACAACGTCTACCCGTTCCCGTCCATTCACTAACGTTCATTCGCTGTATTTAACAATCATCGACTCAGATTATGTTCGGAGGGACCGCTGCTATCGCTACAGGACCAGCCACCTGGTGGGATCCACGGTAAGAAGGGAACTGAAAATCGAACGGAAGTTTAGAGGGGCCTTTCTTTTCAGCGTTCTTCTTGTGTACTTATCTTGGCTCATATCTTACGTGGCTTCCCGTCAACTTCTGAGCCCCTCCTTCTAAGGCCTTTATTCGCTAGGTTGTTTTTTATCCGTACAAACTGCGCCACGTAGGAATACGAACGATTGGGCAAGGCGGATACTAAATCAGACCCAAGATGGACCATCCTACGGCAGAGTGCAAGAACACAAACGCACCAACCACCGCAAAACAGTGTACGCGATAGCTTGCTCTCGTGTACTTAACTCCAGCCGTATGGGACTCTATTATCATCCAACAACATGGAGTGGTATGTAGCCAATAACGATTTTTACCATATATGTTGCAAAATAAAGAAGATAATTTACACAGCGACATCAAAGGCGACATCACATCCCAAGTGTACCGGCCAAGCCTTTCTGTAGATCAAATAGTTTTTTTAGGCGCATGGTATTGCAACATAACACCAGGTATGCGTAAATTATCGGTTTTGGTCCCGACTGGGCGCATCAAAATTTCATGAAGCCTTTCGCGTAAAATGAGATACGCCATGACAAAGCACTGCAAGGTGTGAGTGCAGTTTGAACATTGAAAAGGGCTTGCTGTTGCTCGTAAAACATTTAAAAAGAAAATAATACAAAGCCAATATCCTTCCAAAGCCTGTAAAATGGCACCGGGTGCTCGCGAGTGCCGTACAAGTGCCGCGTCTATCGACCTTCTTACAGAAAAGCTAAATAGTCGTAAGATTACAAACCCAAATGTGAGTTTGACGTCGCTGTCTGATCAGAACCTCAGTTTTGTACAAAGTATCTATACTCTGAAGTAAAAAGTTTGAAGGCTTCTTGCTGTTCAGGTGGGCAATAACGAGGAACCGAAGAAAAAAAAAACTTCTTTCACCTTTAGAAAACTCTGTCGCCTTAACGGTTCGGTTCACCCAGAAGTGTTATAAACGACGTCGATAACCGCTACCCAAGCAAGGTTAATATAGCGTAGCCTTCTTGTTTTCCTCGTACTTTATTGAGCCAACTCAGGGGAATTGAGAAAATATGTTTCGCTACATTTTGCTATGGTGAAGAAGGCTGTAGCAAGACTTGCAAATACAGAAAGCTTTATTTGGGCGAACCTGCCCTTACTGCTGTTAAGCCAAGCACTTGACCATGCTGTGGTAGCTAATGACCCTGCAGTGACACCATATGCGTGTGCATTTGTATGTGGCCTTGCATGTGTGTGTCTTTCATTAAGCACACGTATAGCGTGCAAGGAATTCCAGGATAGCAGCCATAAAGTGCACTGCCCTCCCGTTTTCCCATATCTAGAAGAAGAAAAATACCCCGAACGAAATTCTCTGACACGGTGTGCGGACGAATCACGAGTGTCAAAACAACTTCCCGACTTCCTCATGACCCAACAACTACAGTAGTCGTTAGAGCATTGCTTTTACCGAGCGACAATGCCGCCCCGAACAGTGTGCCAAGCTATGCCCCGGAAACCAAATAGCATGGACAGATACGCACATCCATGCAAGCCGAAGTGTAACAGCGAACTTACGAAAAGTGAAGCAAGCGCAATCACACTTCCGCGCGAGATTTGGCCGCTTCAGGCGACGGTGACAATTACAAGCGGCCTATGAAGTTCGTCTACACAACGTCGCGGCACGTTTCGATTTAATCTCGCTTAATGGATACGCGCAGCCCGGAAGAGGCCCGTATGCACGCTTATACATGGAACAGTAATTTCCTGATCGCAGTGTTTTAGCGCAGCGGCGGACGATGCAATGCCGGGGCAAAAGCTGACTTCTTTAGTAGTGTCTACGTTGTTTTTTGTTCTGTTTTCTCCTTTTTTTCTTGTTATATACCGCGTTTAAAATGAAACGTTATGTAATAAACTGGAGAGAAGAGAGAGCTCTCCTTGTTCTGGATGAAACACCAATGTACCAGTTAGTGTTATTTAAGCCCCACAGAACCATCAGACAAAAGAAGAAAAATAAAACACTTCCCCTAGCATACAGGTGAAGCCACTGACTTGTTTTAGAGGGGGGGGGGGGGGGGCGTTTATTGTGAATTGTTTAAGTAACAACAGTAAATTGCCAAGACAAGTTAAGAACGACAAGCATTTCAAAACTTGCAGCGCACACCTCAAGCAAAAAGCACTCTCGAAATAGGCATACACAAGACGAGCGCGAACTGACAACTGTCACAGCGCGACACTTGATGGGCGCTGTTCCAACAGAAAGACCCGCGAAACGAGCGCACAAGTATACACAGGACAAGCACGAACAACTGTCACAAATCTTCGTGCGTCGTGTGTCAGCAGCGCGCTCCTTTTGTAAACAGGAGTTGGGTTCACTTAAACATCCCCAGGTGCTAAAACTTTAAATCAAGAGCCCACGATCCAAGACGAATAATGACACGTTACAGTTGAAAGACCAGCGATTAAGCGAAGGCATTTCTATCGCACAGCCACATGCACGAAATGTTATACCACCAAATGTGAAAACCTTCTTTTTAAACTTCATACGGGAACCTTGCAAGTAAAAACGTGGCTTGAAGAGAGAGGGATGTACGTACCATGGGGAAGCAGCTGTCTCCTGTGTAACAAACCGGAGACCATTGAACATGTGTTTATTGATTGTAAAAACGCTATTTTCTTCTGGGACATTTTACAGAGACTTTAAAAAAAGATTTACCTCTTACTTCATATGGAATTCGTTTTTTGCCTTGTGATAGTTCTGTGCAAAATTTGGATGTCATATTTTTACTTGGTCTTCATTCGGTTTGGCGTAGTATGCTATCGTACAGACACTGTGATGTGAGAGTTCTATCCGTTAATGAGTGTTTCGTGAAAGCTGTTATAAAAGTGCGAGATGTGTATAAGACTACCGACTGTGTTGAAGATGTAGTATCTTTGTTTGACGCGTTATCACGCATGAAACACGTGTGATAGTGATTGTCATATTAGCTTGACCTGTAGTCAGAGAAGGCAATAAAGAGAAAAAAACGAAATGTTAGAGTCGCTTGCGCGGGATCCTCTAACGGCATTACGTTTTCGAGGCCGTCCGGGCTGCGCTTTTAAATCTTTGCTTTCGTACTTCCGAGGCGTGCATGAACTCGTGCACGTGTGTATGCTCTCGTGCGCCCAACGCTACACGCCATGGACGCACAGACGGTGTATGACGCATTCGAGTACGGCACGTAGGCGTCGGCTTTTCTCGTCCCAAGGCTATCGGGCGGCCAGCTAGACGACCGCTTCCGGCCCGCCGGCAGCCAACGCCCGCGGTCACGCCATTCCATCACACTTTGTGTTCACACGGCCGGTCGCGTGAATCGGCGAGCGCCCAGCGCCGAACGTCTTGCACGAACCAGTCTTGAAGAGCAAGCCGTGGCGCCGCGGTCTGCAAGGCTTCTCGTCAACGGCTACGCGACGCTTTGACGCCCGATAGTTTCTAGGCGAAGGCCTTCGATGCCTCATTAAACGCGTAAATTGGCAGTCGGCGTCAACACAAGCTATGCAAAAAACCATCACAACGCATTGACGTAACCATATCGGGTCAACATGACGTCAAAAATCCCATTTTGTGACGTCACAACATGGCGTCCCGTGACATCGTCGTTCGGTCCGAGGTGGGTAGATGACGGAGGCAGTGCATGGTCGTCGGAAGGGGGAGAGAGAAACAACTTTATTTAGAGAAACAACTTCGTTTAAGGTCGTCGGAAGATTTCCGTTTTGGAAGATGCAAATCCCGCATTGCAATGCGGTGAGCGGAGAGGGGGAAATGTTAGTGTGGTTTGGGTAGCGGACAAGTTTTGATGCGGTTTAGGGGAAGAGCGGTGGGGGGGGGGGGGGGCGCAACTGTACCTCTATCACCCCTCTGCCGACCTTGACGGGGCAGTGCAAAGCCAGGTGGAGTGCGGAAAGCTTTCGGGAAAAGAGGAGGGAGGGGAGGAGGGGGAGCAGTACATCAATTAAAATTTTAAAAATGGGTTTCACATTCGAGTCATCTAGGGCGAGTGCGTAAGAGACAGTCAGTTTTCGCTACCAATAGGGAACTTGTAGGACACAGAGGTCGCGACGTTTTCACGGCTCCCGAAATTGAAACCGGTGCTTGCAGTACACGAAAGACATGACCTCTAAGTCTTTTGACGAGGGTTCAGCGGTATCCGCCGCCTAGGACGCTAGTTTGGGTAACAAAGCGACGCCGGTAGCTGAACGGAAATTTAGTATACAGATTTGAAGTGGCGTTGCTCAGGTTGTCGACCAAGTTACTCGCAGTTATCTTGGACGACTGCAGCGTACATTTTCGCAGCATTAGGCCGCCAGCGACTGATCAATCCGCTGTGAACAGAAGTTTGCGAGTTTCGAAATCCAGAAAAACATCGAATCGGCTGGGGAAAAAAGTAAGAGCTCGCGACGGCGGCCGTGTGGTATGTAGGTCATTTCACGCCGTGTGGATTTAGAAACACGAACGCCAATTCGGCCAACCCTCACTTCACCCGTAGCATTTTCGTTTTCCTTGTTTCTTTTTTTATTCATTTTATTTTACTTTCATTTATTTACTTTTTTGCAGGTTTGCCGGAATAGCTTTGTGCCTATGGCCTTGCTCACTTCAGCTTCGCATAGCATAAAATAGTTTCGGAGTCCCCGGGTAGAAGGGCAAGCTGGAAGGTCAGCTTCCTTTCACGCCTTGCTTTTTTATTCTTTTTTCATACTTGTCTTCTGCGTGTTTCTGTTATTTCCAACAGCAAAAAGTATATTAGGCTCTTTTAGAAGTCAAACAAAATTCACTACACATCTTAAAAACCACTGCCTCAAGATTACATCAAGATTCGGGCATCGCAGAATAATTCTTCGGTGATCGGAGCCCACCATGTAAATTTTCCGCATAACCAAGACATCACTGTCAGCAAAAATAACATGACATAGCATGACCATAGGCTTCAACTAAACATGCGTAGACGTTTATGTTAGCCTAATTTCTGAATTTTTCGGCTACTAGCTATTCGTACTACTTCTATGCTCTTGCGATTAAACTGCAATTTTTCATCTTTTTTTTCCAGTTTGTACAATGTAGACAGTAGTCCAAGACGGAGAAAATGTACATAAACAGACACAGACACACACACACACACACAAAAAAACGAAAAGATTAGAACTTTCTGCGTATCAAGGGCGAAGAAAATATTGATGAATTACACTCTGTGTATGTTCGGGGGAAGAATGAAAGTTAATGCAAGCTAGCTCTTGCGACTACAGGCTTGGTGCAATGGCTGTGACGTAAGGCTCGAGAAATGTGTTTCTGTGATCTTTGTGTGGGTGAGCGGTGGCCCATTACGTGCAGTGTTACTTTCAACATATTCGATGCCCGTGTGACTATAGTAATGCGAATAATATAGTGATATTTGACAGTGCGTTTTGTGCGCGTGTGTGCGCTTGCGTGCGTGCGTGTTTTGTTTTTTGTGTCCCTATGTGAATGGACTTTTCCATAAGCGATTTTTTATGGCTTGACTTACGTTATCAGTGCCTAGGTGCCCGCGTATCTACTTTTCTTCATTCCTGTGATGGTTACAAATTCCATTGCCTGCGAAAAACAAGTCGCCGGTGCTATGTACAATCTCTAACATCTTCTAAACATAATATAGTTTTTAAAATGACGCGTTTGGATGAGCCTCCGCAAGCATACTCTGACGTGCCCCTCGACCTCGATTGGCCTTTTTTATACACCCTTCGTAGACCTATACGGAAATGTCCAGTCCGCGACTCACTCATGATGGTCTGTGACGAGATGTACATCCCCATTATAATTCTTCGTTGTAATTCGGCCATGTGGGAGGACCGGACTCTGTCTCTGCCTCCATCAAACGCTCCAAACAGTCAGTGCTCCCGCAGCAGCCTCGTGTAGCAATACGCGGCGAGGCTCTGAAACCCCAATGTCGGTGTTAGACGCGTTAGACGGCAAGCCAGGACGCGATGTTATTGTTTCTCAGTGAGTGACGAAACAGTGTTATTTAGCGGTCAATAATAGAGTCCACTCTCATGCGCAGTACCCCTTAACGGGGCCGAGCAATGACATCAGCGGGTTCACAAAAGCAGTGCCACCATAGAACGTCTTATAGAGGCAAGGAGGAAATGCGACTCCGTACGTGTGGTTCGTGCGGGTTCGTACAAAGGGAGGTGAGAGGGAGGGGTGGGAGAGAGATTGTAGTTTGTGGGCGAGTCGACGCTCAGGTTATCCAGTGAACCGCGTTGACGCACTGGCAGTCCACACATAACGAGCGGCGGACGGACGTTGTCGACGCCGTCCCCCTAACTCCCGCGTGATCTCGCGACGCATGAGAGATCACGCGGTGACCGACATGCCTGCCTGGGCAGCAAACACAAACCGAGTCACCGGCCACCTGCTGGCCGAAAAGGGTGTATGCACCGCGAGTGGCTGCGGTCGTCGGTGCATACGACGCAGGCGTGGTGGGCCAGAAAGACCATCCACGCATGGGTCTTCTAAGAAGGAAACCTGCTCGGATCGTCAACGCGGTATGCGACGCGATGACAAATCATCAAAGAAAAGGGAGCCCGCATAATCACAGTTATTCGCTTGAATGCTCAGTGCTGGCGCTGGTTGTGTGGAGAACAACGGGGAGTCTATACAGGGCTCCGGAGACGAATCTCTTTCTCATCACGATCAGCGCACAAAAAAACTTTGTTCCAGCTGACAATGAGACCGATATATATTACAGCGTGCAAAGCAAGAGGTACCTACCAGTGCTAAGAACCCTGGGCAGTTCGTGTGGGAGAGCTCTAGTTTTTCTAAGCGTGGCGTAGGGAAAACAGCAGTCATGCCTATCTAAATCGTGATGTACAGCAACACTTTAAATATTCGAAGTCGAAGCATGCCTTATAAGTTGAGGCATGCCTCCTTTTTTTGAGTATGATCGTTGGGGTCAAGGACTCTGTCTGCCGTGGGATGTTTGTGTAAAATTTAACAATCTCAAGATGTGAAGCAGCACTTTCGTTTGCGTGTGTAAGGCCGTACGTATACCCTTCGGCAGCCTTACTAGCGAAAGAAATTTCGCTCATGTCTGTTATTCAATGAACTTATTATCGTTATTTGTGGTATGTGCGCAGTGTATTTGTTTTTGTTTTTTGTGACCAGAGAGCGCAGATCCGAGGGGTGTAAAGTGAAGTTTTTTTCGAAAAATATGCCAGTTGTTGGATTGCTCCCGTTTGCGTTCTCTTCAGTGTCTCTGTGTGCTTGCGCAAAAATTTTCAAGATGGATATGTTCTGAATCGCAGTTTTGCCGTACGTACGTGCGTCCATACGAACATGCCGCAACGCGTTCCCCTCACCGCAGGTATTGTAGCGGTGCCAAGTAGGTTACGCCGCAGCTGCGCCTTGACGTCGCGCTCCCCTCGAACGCTCCCCTCGCAGGTGTGCGGTGACGTCGCTCTCTCTTTCTCATCCGTAGCACGCTTGCCGCTGCACCCACGGCTGCCCACTCGCAACACACTTCTGTATCGCTTCACCCTCTCCACCGACCATAACGCTGGACCGAACTTGGATTGGAAACACCCTTTCGGCTCGTTTATCTGTGATAAAACTTACCCAAAACCTAACCCCCCCTTCTGTGCCTGTGCGTTTCAAACAAACGTTTACTCGAGTAAACGCTACACCAAGTTTCACTTCAAACCGTTCTTCTAGCCCTCACGTCGACGCCCATTTCAACCGGGTAAACGCCGTGCGCACCGCTGCTGCTTCGCATCTCATCAGGGTTGCCTTCGGGGAGATGGTCCATTTTTTTGTTGCTACGTTATAGTAACTACGAAGAATGCAGTTATAATTGTTATAGTCACTACGCGCAAGCAGTTCTGAAAGAAGTAAGGAAACACATAAACGTGCATATCGTATCATAAATGAAGCTTAGAATAACAGAAAGTGGTCTAATTAGAACCGGTGCAAGACAAAAAAATAAACGCAGACACCAACACAAGAGCGGATATATAAACGACCCAAACGCTTAAGGCTGAAAAGCAATTCTCAAAGTTGATGCCAAAGATCTAAGTGAACCAGCGAGTTTGAATGACGGCGTTCCCACAAACATGAAGCTCGGGGAAGTATACAACGTTGCTGAATGATGCGAACATCCAGGGGTCATCATTATTCTATCATCATCATGAGCATCACTACGCGTACTGCAGGGCAAATGCCTCTCCCATGTTCTGAAGATCAGCCCGATCCTGTGATTGCTGCGGCCAGGTTATACCGGCAAACTTCTCAATCTCATATGTCCACCTAATTTTCTGTCTACCCATCTCGCGCTTACTTTTTATTGGAATGCAGTTGGCTACTCTCACTCCAGTAGCCTGACACGGTGTCAAAACGTTTCCATAGCTTGACTTCCAAAACTGGCAGTGCGCTGCCACCTGGTCATATTGCATCTGCATTTACTTCTTGTCTTCGTTAAGCTCATACTACGCAATGAGTTCTGATGAAAAACTGCTGTAAACACGGAGTGTGCTGGAGTTGACGGTTTCAAAAGTGGGCCAGTCTTCTTCGAGGCTGCAATTCAAGACGGCAGTTGTAGCATCGAATCGTACCAGAGACGGGTCGTGTCACATGGTTGAGGCAATCGCAAGGTAGACCTGAGCCGATACCAGCTTGTGAAAAGTAGGTGCGCTTACAGGACTCAATCATCAGTTTATAACACTCGCTAATAACAATTCTCACCTGCAGTGCCCAATGTAAGTAGCCTGAAGGGATGATTGGCGATTCATAAGCGTGTCCTTATAAATACCAGCCTAAATATTGTCTCTTTCAGTAGATGATGCAGGTATAACTTCCGAATAGCAACCCTTAACCAACAAGGCTTTCGTCAATATTCCGCGCTTTACCGAAAGCACCTAGGGGTCATGTTTGACTCGGACATGAACTGGAAACCGCATATAGAAAAGACATGCTCCAAGCTAGCATATGGGTGTCACACGCTACTAAAAGCCCGTGAATGTTTTGGCGAATCGATTTTGCGCATCTTATATTTTGCATTCGTGCACAGTCACTTGAGCTACTGTATAGCATCGTGGGGCAGTACATATAAAACTCATTTGAAATGTATTAGCCGCCTGCAAAAGAGGGCAGTCCGGATTATCACATAGTCAAACAGGACGGATACTGCAAAACCACTGTTTCAAATGATGCGTGTACTTCTACTGGACTCTGTTCACGTGTCTAGTGTTGCTGATATAGTGCATGGAATAATAAAACGTGATGACCCATTCCCATTAAGCACCTTTACGTTACCCGCGCGCTGTACAAGAGCTGCAGCGAATCACTGTTTCAATTTACCGGTAGCCAGAAATGCCTATGGTCGAAGGCTCATAGAATTTCACGGCGCTCTCATATGGAATGCGATTCCGAGTGATGGGAAAGAGGCTAGAAATTTTTCATTGGCCATGAAGCATGCACTTCATGCGAACTTTCTAACTAATACGTCTGTATAGTAATTTATTATTATTATTATTATTATTATTATTATTATTATTATTGTTATTATTATTATTATTATTATTATTATTATTATTATTATTATTATTATTATTATTATTATTATTATTATTATTATTATTATTATTATTATTATTATTATTATTATTATTATTATTATTATTATTATTATTATTATTATTATTATTATAGTGCTATGATTATTCTGTGCTATAAGTAGCTATGTTCTGCGCTATGTTTCTTTGTATAGTTCAATCATTTGTTTTTTTCTTTTTTTTCCATTTTACACATTGTATCCAGTTTGATGTCCTTTGTCGCTGTGTAACCGCTTGCGCAAGTATGTAAGTATGTCACACAATTGGTCCCTCTACTAGCCAGTTAGGCTATGGGACCAAACAAGTGTTTGCGAAGTTTTTTGTTACATGGATGTGAAAGTTACAATAAAAAAAGGAAGGTAATAACCATGTGACCTGCAAATCATCCCTCATAAAAAATTCAAAGCGTTAGATACAAACAATCATTTAAATTCCTTTTTTCGATCAGCTCTTAGAGTGACACTCCATCTCTGTTTTCATATAAAACTTCGAGCGTAAATAGACAACGCAGGGCTAAGAAGAGACACACCACGAGCACTTGTGCCATGCGTTTCTCTTATTCGTCCCGCATCGTCTATTGGCATTCGAAGTTTCACGTGTAAATGCGAGACCACCTAGACCACCTAGCTATCCTGTTACAATGCTGTCTTTAACTAACCGTAAGTGAAAGTTCCTTTTTTCTCAGCTATAATTATATGGCAACCTTCTATGAACTCGCTACAATCGGCCTATAGTTAGCACTTGTGCTGTGACCTACATTTGACGGCCGTGACGAGATTTTAATCATATCGCTGTCATTATTACTCTGTCAAGGTCTTCTTGCAGAGGATCGTTTTTATCACTAGAGTTCGTCACACTCAAGGCTGTCTGGAAGCTACACGACCTGGAGAAGGCAACACTTCCCAAGGAAACTTCACGTTTGGAGATAGGTCGTGGCAATCTTGCATTCATTGGTAACCAAGTTAAATAAAGGTTCGAAAGAACACTTACAGTTTAATAAGTGTACAATTACAGTTAGCATAGTTACAGCTGAGAAATACGCAAACTATCATTCATTCCCCCATGATGAACGGTATATAGTTTACCACTATCCCTCGATAGGAAGGTACATAACAGCTGTATCTTAAACGTACTTACCAACGGAACAGAATGATGGACACTTACAAATTTAAGTGAGTTCAACTTTACTGGAGGACCATCGAGCGACCAGTAGGAAAGAAAATGATAGGTATAACCTCAACGGACAAGAAGAGAGCAGAGTGGGTCAGAGAACAAACAATCTCGTCGAACTCATGAAGAAGAAATGGACATATGTAGCGCAAACGCGAGACAACCGCTGGTCAATAAGGGTAACTGTATTTCGGAACAAGCAAAACGAGCAAGGGGTGGGCGGAAGGCTCCCTGGGCATATGATATTAGGAAGTCTATTGTCATAACGTGGTACCAGCAAGCACAATACCGATCTTATTAGCGGAATATGGGAAAGGTCTCCGCCCTGCAGTGGGCGAAGCTGTGCTGATGATGTTGAAGTTTGTAGTGGTCTAACAAAAAGTGTATCTGGCTGGAGTCAATGTTACAATAAAAAGACCTGCCTTTATCACAACTGTAATCAAGTTATCCTCTGAAGTTTCTGAAGAACATCTCATTTGAGAACCATTGTTCACCAGCTATTCATACAGTCAGTCAGTCAGTCAAGAACTTTAATATATGGTCCTGAGGAGTTTAAGCCACCAGGGTGCCCACGTGGGACATCCTAGCAGCCGCTACCGTAGGCGACGCCCGAGTCGGGGCGGGAACGTGGTGGCGTTCCGCCAGTTCTTGGGCCCTCTGGACTGCCTTAAGTTGGTTTCGGAGATTGGGGCTCCTGAGTGCCTCCTCCCAGTCGGACTCACTGGTGAGAGGTCCCTGAGGTAACGCGGGACATTGCCAGAGCATGTGCGCGAGTGAACAGTACACTTCTGTGCAATCTGGGCACTGTGAATTTATGTCTGAGTTATAATGGCTGAGTCGGCCCCGTGATGGGTACGATCTCGTTTGTAACATTCTAAAGGCTACTTCTTGCGCGCGTTCTAGTTTTGAATGGGGTAAAGGGTATCGGCTTCTGTTGTGTCGGTAGTGGGAGGTAATTTCATGGAAGGTGAGTAGTGGGTCATTAAACTGCACGTCTGGGCCCAGCTCTTCGGTGGCTGATTGATCGTCACGGCGGGTCAGTTCTCGTGCTCGATCATGAGCCATTTCGTTGAGGTTGGGTTGTTGTGGGTGAACGTCTTTGCCCATGTGGGCAGGGAACCAAGAGAGGTAGTGCGAGCCCGTATATTTCCGTGTTTGTAAAATGTGGGCTGCTTCTGGAGCGATGTTGCCGGTTTCGTAAGCCCGAATGGCGGCGCGAGAGTCTGTGAAGACATTAGTGAGTGAGGGGTCGGTCATCGCTAAAGCTATAGCAACTTGTTCGGCTATGGCGCTTGTTGATAGCCTAACCGAGGCGGCTGAGCGTAGGGCTCCGTCGCCATCTACTACCGCGAGTGCGAAAGAGGAGGAGTTACCGTATTGCGCTGCGTCGACGAATGCGGTAGAGTTGCGATTCGCGGCGGTACGGTTTAGGATCGCGCGAGCGCGGGCCAGCCGTCTGCCTTCGTTGTGTTGTGGGTGGACATTTCGCGGAAATGGGGTTACCATGTAAGTAGCTCGGACAACTCTGGGGAGGGTTACTGCGCGTTCAAGGCAGGGGTGTGGGGACATGCCGGCCTCGCTTAGAAGTCGGCGGCCTGCCTTGGAGGAGGAGAGGCGGATCACTTGGGCCGTGGTCTGGGCCTCGATCACTTCATCGATGCCGTTGTGCATGCCTAGTTGGTCGAGACGGGAAGTGCTCGTGTTTTGAGGCAAACCAAGGACTTGTTTAATGCTTTTGCGCATGAGTGTGTTTAGTTTCGTCTTTTCTACCTTCGTCCAGTTGTGGGCAGAGGCGACGTAATTGATGTGACTCATTAGGAACGCGTGGTATATGCGCAGAAGGTTGGCCTCTCCAAGGCCTCGTCTACGACCCGAGACTCGCTGAATGAGTCGGAGCATGTTCTCTGTTTTTGCTGTGATATGTTTAATTGTTCTTGCATGACAGCCAGTGGCCTCGACGAGGAGGCCGAGAATGCGTATGGAGTCCACTCGGGGTATTCGCTGCCCATCTTTGGCGTGTAGCGCTATGGGTAGATCACCTAAGGGTGTTAAGTTACGAACGCCTTGGCGAGATTGCCGGTACAGTAGCAACTCTGATTTTGTGGGCGACAAACGAAGTCCAGTGTTTTTTAAGTAGGCTTCTGTGGTATCGAGAGCAGTTTGAAGGGCTTGCTCCAACTCCGCCAATGAGCCTCCTGGGCACCAGATGGTGATGTCATCTGCGTATATAGCATGGTTTATGTTTGGGATGTCGCGGAGTTTGTCAGATAGTCCCTTCATTACTATGTTAAAAAGGAGTGGAGAAATGACTGCCCCTTGTGGTGTCCCGTTGGAACCTAATGTGTAAGTATCGGATGTAAGTTGCGATAAATGCAGCTGAGCTGTTCGATTTTGCAGAAAAGAACGAATGTACGCCTGGAATCTTTTACCGAGACCAAGGCTGGCAATGGATTCCAGTATAAAGCGGTGTGAGACGCTGTCGAATGCTTTAGTGAGGTCTAGGGCGAGAATGCCACGAACATCTCTCGTTTTTGAGTCGAAGATCTGTTTCTTTAGTAATAGCATGACGTCTTGTGTTGAAAGGTGCGGACGGAACCCGACCATGTTGAACGGAAAGAGTTCGTGATCCTCTATGTAGCGCGATACACGATTTAGGATGACATGTTCAGCTGCTTTTCCTATGCATGAGGTTAGGGAAATCGGGCGTAGATTGTCGAAGTTGAGTGGTTTACCTGGCTTTGAGAGAAGGATTACCGTGGCCGTGCGCCATTGTTCAGGTACCTGGCCAGTTTCCCACATGTAATTAATGTCTTTTGTGAGTAGTGTGATGGCTTGGTCGTCTAAATTTCGCAACAGGCGGTTGGTTACCTTGTCAGGACCGGGGGCTGATCTGCTGTTGAGGTTGTGTAATGCCTCCCGAATTTCTGACTCCGTGTAGGGTTCGTCGAGTTCGGGTATCGTTTCGCATTCTATTTCTGGGTAGTCGGTGGGTTGTGCTGTGTTTAAGGGGAGGTGACGTTTGGAGATTTCTTCAAGAAAGGATGAGTTTGTTCCTCCCATCTTTTTGTGCGAGTGTAGGAGCCGGTCTATGGCATGACTCTGGTTGTTTTTTGTTTCGCAGTCGTCCAGCATGTATTTTAGGAGGTTCCATTTACCCCCAGTTCGCATGCGGCCGTCGACCGCCGAGCAGAGTTCATGCCATTGGAGTCGTGTGAGCTCCGTGCAATATTTGGCAATGTCTTGGTTCAGTATTGATAGACGTTTTCGTAAGCGTCTGTTTAGTCGTTGTGTTTTCCAGCGCGCGAGTATTGACGCTTTTGCCTCGAGCAAATGTGCGAGGTGTGGGTCCATTCTCGGGACCTCGAGTTCTGTTTGTATTGTTTTCGTTGTTTTGGCTATGTCTTCCTGAAGTGAGGTGAGTAGTTCGATGAATGTGTTGTATTCCTTTGTGTTGTTTTTGCGGAGGGTGCGGAAGGCATCCCAGTCCGTCAGCGTGAATGTACGGGGTGGGGCTGATGCGTTGGGTAGTTCGGTTCGTATGATGAAGTGATCGCTGCCCAGATTTTCCTGCGTATTGGTCCAGGTGTGGCCTGTGACGTTACGGGTAAATACCAAGTCCGGCGTAGTGTCGCGTTGTACCGATGTTCCAAGTCTCGTAGGGAATCGGTGATCTGTGATGAGTGTGAGGGACAAGTCGTCAATTGCTCGCGTGAGGTTAGTGCCTTTAGCCGTTGCCTGGGGGTAACCCCATGACGGGTGGGGGGCATTGAAGTCGCCTGCTATAACAAGCGGAGAGTTTCGCGCGAGCGTTGTGGCTTTAGTTAAGAGCGCGTGGAAGGACTGTCTGTAGTCTGACGGGGAGCTGTAAACGTTAAGGATAAAAACGCTTTGTTTTAAAAAACGGTTTGGTACGAGTTCGACGAGTATCGCTTCCAGGCGGCTGCGGGTGGGTAATACCTCATGTACTATGTGAGCAAATTTCTTGCTAATCAGCGTGGCTATACCTCTCTTGGTATCCCCTCGTTGTGAGATGGGGTGGTAACCCGATAATGTGAGAGTATCACAAAGGGTCTCCTGCAGTAATATTACATGAGGCTTCTTGGGTTGCGCTTTAATGTACTGCAGCAGTGGGGTTTTACGGGTCGCGAAGCTAGCGCAATTCCACTGCCAAATTTCTAACGTGTTTTGGGTTGTGGAAGCCATGATGATTACATTGAATTTGGTGGCCCAGGCAGATTTGCCGTAGGATCCACAGAAACTACTGTTCTGGCTTTGGTTTTAGCTTTTATGGTGGCTTTTTGCTCTAGTGCTTCCACCCGGCGTGACAGCGTGTCGATGTTATCGTGGTTTTCTCGCGTGAGACGTAAGATTTCGTTTAGAGTGTCTTCTGGTGAGTCGCTGTCATTCGTGTCCGCTTCGCGGAGTGGTGGGGCTCTGCGTTTAGGTTTGCTAACATCTACAGTGGATGAGGGGGGATCTTTAGGAGCTGTGAGAGTTTGTATTTGGTGCCTCGCCTCATTTAGTTGTGTGGTGAGCTGTTGTATGGTTGCCCGAAGACCTGCTAGTTCTTCTCGTAGAGTTGTAACTACCTCGCTTTCATGCTCTGGCAATGAGGGCCGCGTTACCTTTGTGACTGGCGGCGTGCTCCGTAGCGGTGGTTTCTTCCCTTGGACTCGGTCCGCCCATGTCAGCTCAGCCTGGCGAGATGGGGAGTGTCTCCTGGAGCGGGAGTGGCTGCGCTGGGCACTGCGACGTCTCGCTGTCGGTGTGAGGGAGCGGCTTCGCCTGGATGTCGCATAGGTGCTCGAGGTGGCGCTGGAATCGCGGGAGCTGGCTCCACTCGATCCTCGGGAGCGGCTACGACCGCGTCGACGGCGTCGGCGTCGTCGTTGGCGTACGATGTACGGAACTTGAAATTTACGTTTACAGTCCTTATCGGCAGTGGGGTGTGGTCCACCGCAGAGGGTGCAGTGGGGCTTACATTGGTGGTTTTCGGGTGGGGTTTTGAGTCCGCACTTTCGGCACCACGTTGTGTTAGGATTAGGGCAAACGTCTGCACGATGGCCGAGGCTGCCGCAGTTGTAACAAACTTCCGTGTGTCTGCGGAAAAGCGTGCATCGAACTATGCTCGCCCCGCAGTATACATAATTGGGAACTTGCATTCCTTGGAACAGGATGGTGACGGCTGTGGTGTTCTTGATGCGTTTCACCTCCAGGGCACTCGGGTTGCGCTTTGTGACGATCAGTTCTCGGAGCTGGGTATCGGTGAGGTCAATGTCAATGCCTCGGATGACGCCTTTGCACGTTCTTTGCACGTTATGTATGCTATTCATACATAAATAGTTTTTAGAGAGTAGAGACCTGTGCATATTGACATTACATGCTAGTAATGAGAGCAATGCAGGAGACAGACAAAAACATTGCTGTGTATGTGTGTCCATCATATAAATCACTTCTCACTCCATTGTCATTGCTAAATAAATATCTGATGCGTCCTTTTACCTATTTATTTTTCTAGCCGTCTCAGTCAATCTGCCCGGCTGTTCATATATCTGTTTCCGATATGCAAACATATCCATTACCTATCGGTCTATATATTCTATCGGTCTATATATACGATATTACCTATCGGTCTATATATACGTGAGATGATCTATCATCTCACGTATCAATTACTACATATCTGTTTATAACCTCATTAATACGTGCTGTATTTCGTAATCACATATATCTGGCCCTGTGTCTATAGCTCATCCATCCACGAATCACTGCAGGTCTTCCCATCTATCCACTATCTATCTGACAATCTATGAATTATCAATTCGTGCGTATATTAACTAGCTGTACCTCCGTCTGTTCGTCTGTCTGGTCAGTCTGTCAGCCCATCTGTCCGTCTAACCTATTTCTGATTCCAGGAACACTTCAGCTGCAAAATTGACATGTTGTACGATATACCATGAGTACAACGTCGCTGATAACCCGGAACTGCATTCGGGAACGGTCAACGATTAGCAAACAGCAAGTAGGCGGCATCAAGCGACCGCTCGGTCTTTGGATCAGAGTCGACAGACGCTAGGACGCGGTCCACCGGACGCGAGGCAGCGGCGCGAGAAGGCGCCTACTTCACGTGTCACCGACGCCGCGCTGCAGCCGTCGACGTCGTCACCGAGTTTGGTTTGGCTTCCGCTTCACTGACTGGGCCGACGCGCACTGACAGCCTACGCCCAGTCCCAACAAGATATAGTTTGACACAGAGCGGCGTGGCAACTCGCGGATTCTATGTATAGCTCAATAAAGGCCGCCGCTCCCACGTTTGCACCGACTGCTGCGACCCACCGTTGTTCAACAAGCCTGTCACGAGAAACGAGCGTATGGTGCCAAATATCAAGTCTGAAAGGCATCGTGCCGTGTAATAAGAGTGGCCCGGAATGGCGTAAATGTGCTATACTCCGGTATAGTTTACTCGTTCGGTTAATTTCATCGACCAAGCCATTATATAGATGTCTGCGGGCAACGCCGCTGGTTGACAGCTCCAATTAGCACACTCTCGTGAAATCCACCCACCACGGAAGTGATGGCGAAATGCGGGAACTATCTCACGTATGTTTATAAAAATACAAAAATTCTGGCAGGGAAGTTATTGTGTAGTGAATGGTCACTATTAGCTAATGACATTGTTGTAAAAAAAATGTCATGAAAAAAATTACCAAGAATTATTGAATTGGTCCTCGACATTATCCAAATGCACATCTCCATAACGGATTAATTAATTGTTCAATCGATGTTGAAGGTCATACTGAAACATTGATGATGGAGCCTTCAGTGTCCGCATGCTCGAAAAATGATAGAAATAAGTGCTGAAAGGCCCTCTAAACATTGCTCAAACAATTCAGAATGTAAGTATCGAAAGTATTTTCGCAAGCATCGCGATGAAATAAGTTTGAACATTAAATGTCTACTGAAATGTTACTAAAGCTGTGTCAAAGACCGCAGTTAAAATATTGTTAAAATAATGATGAAATATGTCCCTATACAAGATATCGTTGAGCAACGTTCGAAATTGTACTTGAACACTGTTTACCAACATTGTCCGTAGCAGATATATCGAATCAAATGCACGTTAACTTTCTTACAAAGAGAAGAAATGAACGCGGAACCTTCCACTACGACATACCTCCTATTTGATTGTGCAGTTTACATTAACTTGAATAGCTCCTAAACAACTCCAAGTTCAAGGACGGCAGAGTTGCTTCTTTCTCGCCTTCCCTACCCCCTTCTGCCTGCTAAATGTCCTCCTCGCACCTTATTTCTTCATAAAGCACGAGAACATATTCAGTATTAGGCGTAGAGCCTATCATATTTACGCGCCTTTTGGGGTACATGCTATTATATCCGCTTTATCACTCGTAAAAGCACAAAACGAGGTTCAATAAAATTATGACAACAGATAACCATGCAAGAGAAAACAGAATGGGCCTGTAACCGCATGAAATAACAGGTTAGCGGAAAATTCACTACTGATACACTTTGTATATGAAGCATTCAAGAGCTTAATTTCTCCCGACGTCGTGTGAACAGACTTCTGGCGTCACAAATCGTGCCACACAGACAGAAAACGCCAGGACAGAGTGAAGCCATCATTCTGTACATCTTCTGGCATTGTTTAGGAACCCTTTAAGAACTGGCAGTATACAAGTTGATATATGCCGACTGCGTGGTGCTGTCGCAAAATAATCGCTGCCTACAGACATGTGTAACTTTCGTTTGGCGCACTTCTTAGTATTAAATTGTGTTATGGATTGATTGATTGATTGATTGATTGATTGATGGATTGATTGATTGATTGATTGATTGATTGATTGATATGTGAGGTTTAACTCCCCAAAACCACCACATAATTATGAGAGACGCCGCAGTGGAGGACTCCGGAAATTTCGACCACCTGGTAAATTGTGCTACGCAAATTATCATTTCACAAAGAAGAAGCCTGTACTCTGGAACGTTAGCAAGGGCACACTGATATTCGCTCCTGATTTTTTTTCGTTCCCAGACGAAGTTGCAATTATTATTTTTTTTTAATTTTGGAAACAAGCGAGTGCTCTGTTCACGCGTGTATATCAGGACAAAAACTCCCGGAATCAGTCTCATTGAAACTGTAAGCTTACTTTGTTGGTTGACAGTTAAGCTTGCGAGGAACCCCCGCTTATATCCTTACATCCAAGCATTGAAGAGCACGAACTCTGTAATATAAATCAATGCAAAGGAGAGCAGAACGGTAACAAAAAGGACACTGACTTTATCCCTTTCTTTCTTCCTTTTTTTCTGGTTTTTTTCTATCCGTCTCATTATAGTAAAGTATGGTTTGTCACGCTAACCTAATAATGAACATCCACATTCGCAACAAGAACTCACTCTAATACCCCCAGAATATGGGCGGCACTGGTAATTTGAGCCTTTGTTATAACTCCAGTCACGTAAAGCTTTTTCGCAAACACACAGCCGCGAAAGCATAAGCGAGAATGATGGATGCCGTTGGTTCTTTGGTTTGGGCCCGTATCCCTTACGCAAACTAACGAGTCCCTCGTTAGGTCCTGCTAACCCGACAAACAGCGACGCCGGCAGGGGAGTGATGGCGACATTCCTGGAATAGAGGGCGCACGTGGCGGAGAAAGAAGTGTCCTCTACAAGCGTCCTTCCAGCCTTCCTGTCTGAATCCACCTACCTTTTCTTTCTTTGATTTCGTTGGTGGTTAGTGTCCGCTTTCTCTTCCGCTGTTTCGTGACAGCTGCCTTTTGTTTTCCCTTACCCTACCCCTTCTACGTCGCCCTTTCCCGGTACGAGCGACACCGATGCCCGCACGGCGTGCCGCACATCTTTATTTTCTCGGACGATATCGCGACGACGTAAACCACACTGCGATCCGGCCCCGGGCACAAAAGAACGAGACGTGTGTGCAGATGTCCCGCGGACACGACACGACGATGGCCGATGGTGTGCGTCGTGGTCATTATACTTACACCGCCAGCGCCACCGCACACCGGCTGTAATTACAACAGTCCCCACGAGCGGCTAGGTATACGCATTACAATCAGCGAATGCCGAGGGCAAGACAACAAGGAGCGAGGCATTTCGTCCGCAAACATCCTTGAGTAGCGGTGGATGGTGGAGCTCATTTACAGAAAGCCACCCTACGACACGCACGTCTGCTGGAGGGTCAGCGCTTTGTTTTGGAGTGCGCACGCTAAATTGAGGCATTCAGTGTGCTCAAAAGAAGGCGTCTCTTAGTTTGAGTCTTTGTGTTGTTTTTTATAATAATTCGTCGTTTGATGCATAGGTACGTAGAGGCGGTACACACAGCCAGCGCTTCGCAGCAGAAACGGGTATGCTAACGAGGAGTCATATAAGGACGAGCAGACAATACGGTCCTTCGTATCCTTGCCTTCATGTATGGTTTCCCTGTGCCACGATACAAAGAAGCTTCTGCAGTGAAATTAAACGTGGGAGTGGTATCGTTAGCTAATAAAAAAATGCATCTCTCCCGGGAAGAGTTAAGATAGACGAGAGGCTGAGACGAAAAGCAGACAATGAATGTCGTGTCCTTCGCTTCCTTCCTTTTTTTTTAAACGACCCGACTGTTTTACGGCATAGCTTCAGTTCTGTGAAGCGTTTACAAGGCTTTTTTAGCAGCATAGCTAGCGCAGCAGTAATTTGTTCAAGGAGCACTCGGAACGTAAGCGTGTATAAAGCATACATTAGGATGATTTTGTACTAGGCACCAAACATGTCCATCTAACACGGCTGTACCCCAACCGCGCCTTATTAACTCACCTACCCGAGAGATCTGGGAGGCTACCCTGCTCCGCTGCTTGTCTTGACTGGCCAAAGAGCCCTCTTGGTCAGGGCACGTGCAGCCGCGGAAGTCACATGGGTCCCGGACTAGAAACTCTTCCTAGAGTTTTCACAGGGTCAACCTTCAAAGCCACCCTTATCTCTCACTTGGAAACCGTCGAAATAAATGTTTTCACCACGACCACCTAGCTTTCCTCAGGAGGAACAGGAGGGAAAGGAAAGGCAGGGATGTTAACCAGTCTGGAGCGACCGGAATGCTATACCCAACACTAGAAATGGGGATGAGGGAGTTTGAAAGATAAAAAAAAAAGGAGACAGAAGAGAGCTCGCCCACGCGTTGGGTTCACAAATGCTGATGACTTGTAACTTGTTGACGCGAACTAACTGACGAAAGTCCGAAAAGACGTGGTTTTAGTCTAGTGGAGTTGCACTGAATGATCGATGTTTTCTTAACTTCTTGAAAATGATGGCGGTCGTTAGCCATACTTCTACTCGAGCGATTCAAGTGCTGGGCTTAAGGCGTCCAGTACAGGACAACGTCCAGCAGACGTTGTCCTCATGTCTATAGCTTTCCGCAGTGTTCAGTGCAGCAGTATATAGGCTGCCTTGACAACAGTGTATCTTAATTTCCATTCAAAACCTTGAAATAACCACTTGAAGTAGCGCTCTTCGGTCAATGGCGTACAGTCTAGCAATTCTGTTGAGCTGCGGTTGGATTGCAAATGAAGTGTGAAATCTGAAATGCAGGCGCTTCAGCCATAGGCATACGCAGTATTCATGCACCACTACAAAAAAAAAAGGAGGGGGAGGAACCGTAGCCTAAATACGCCCCTCCATTTTGTCCTGGCTCGTTGGCAGCCGTCATACACAAACAGCTTGCTCATTTAATCATTCTAAAAGACAGGTTGTTCACACACGAACACAAGAAAGACTATGAGACACGTCACAATAGCCGACTAATAACTGAAAAGGCGCACAGTGGCGGAAAAAAACTACAAATGCTTATCTACGGATTCCCAATTAATGGACGAACCTATCAATTCGGTACCCTTGGGGTTTTATGTGAAATATATCTGTTAAAGCATTTCTTGCGTCTTTATGTGAGCCAATTGACGGCTCACTAACGCGTATTCCTAGAACACTTATTTCTAAAAACAACGTATTCCTAAAATAGTGAAGTTTATCTCGCACGTTTTCTTTCTTTTTTTGTTTTGCAATTGTGAATCCCCCCCCCCCCCCCCCCGAAGCCATTGCAATGTCAACACTGCATGAAGCTCGGTCACGTAAGCAGCGTATGCAAGCGATTATGTTCTCGCTGCTCTAAAGCCCATTCCGAGGGCACTTGTCAAGGCAATGTTATCAAGTGTTCAAATTCTAATGGACCGCACGAAAAGATGGTCCTCAAAAGACTGGCCCCAAAAAAGAAAAAAAAGCTATCGCTGTATTGAGACAAATGGCCAGACCACACATGACACCGCGAGGCCACCGCAACAGTCACACATCAGCACCGTCGGCGCCGAAGTTCATGAGAAAAAGCCATTGCCTCTCGATCAGCAGCGCCTATTCGACGCCATGCTTCACCGTCTCCTGTTCCACCCGGATTGCACTCGGCTTGAATGTAGAAAAATGCAATAAAATTGACGGTTTCTGCAGATTCCGCTTGGCCTACAATGCCAATGCCGCAGCCACATAGATCAGATACAGTTGGTTTTGATAACACCATGCACATAACTGACGCAGTTTGGCCTCCGTTGCTGAAGTCGCAGCAACATGCGGATTCAAAGCGCACCTCGGCAAGCGTAAACCGTGAGCCTCCTCAGACTGGCAAGCTGCATGAAGAAGACAAATTAATCGTGATTGTTGACCAATCACTGGCTATAAACACACTCCAAGTGTTCATCGGCAGGCTCAAGTCACCACACACTGATGCCGTACAACAGGTACTGGATTTTCCACGTCCAGTGCTTGCAAGCCTTCAGTATAGGCACCGCATCCTAAAGCGGAATGTGATACGCCTGCAGTTCTGCGTCCACTACTATAGAACTCAGCAGTCTAGTTTAGGAGTGTGGCAGCCTGGGCTAGTTGGTATGGCAGGACGATAGTCATAGCGCGAGAACAAAACGACAACACAGAGACAAGAAGGACGCGAAAGACACGAGCGCTATTGTCTTTCGTGTCCATGTCTCTGTGTCGTCGTTTTGTTCTCGCGCTACAACTATCGTCTAGTTTAGGCTCATGACCGTAGCTCTGGCATTGTACGTACGAGTGTCCGCTTCAGCTACAGAAGGTGCGGGGTTCGATACCCAGTGCCGGACGGCCACCAACCAGTTTATAAGCAGGGTACAGGCGGGCTTGAAGGGGCTGTGACGCGTCGCCCCAGTGGTGAAGCTTACTCTGCCTGGAGAATTCCCAAGCAGTTGCGCGAAACCCGGTAGTTTAGGCTCGTACGTTGTTTTTCTTAAGCTCTCTTCTTTCTCTCTCTCTCTCTCTCTCTCTCTTCATCTCTCGATTTCCTTACCCCGGTACAGGATAGCGAACCGGACACTCGTCTGGTTAACCTTCCTGCCTTCCCTCCGTTTACCCCCTCCGCGACATTGCGCACAGAAGGCAGAGTCCATCAATCGTTTTACTAATATGGTACCTAATGCAATACTACGTAATATTCCTTTCCAAGTCTTTCTACAACTTCAACTGACATATATGAGTTTCCATGTGCAGTATTTCTGCTAGCAAGATAAACCTTTCCACACTAAATCCTCGCTCTCCCCTCTTACACTACTGCTAACTGTTTTCCGTGCGCACCCATTGCCCTGACTTAGAGACAACCGAAGTCCCGACGCCGCCGTCGTTACTTGACGCGTCTGACCGGTCAAGGACCTGACGCTTGACGTTCCTGAGGCGGCCCGCCGCCACGAGTGCCCTAAAATGCTGTACCGCACGCCTCCCAGCTACATTCTTAAGTGCGCAGTTTTCACGGGCGAACGGGCTGTATTCGTTTATGCATTTCCCCATTCCTCTTGGAGCGTGTGCTACTGCGTGTTTAGTACTGCACACCTTAAGTGAAGGCCGTTCTTCAACCCATCGGCATAACCGGAAATGGTGGTTCGGAGAGTTAAGCCCCCCTTCCTCTTCTTACTATTTTACATTTGTATGAGTATTTATACACGAATGCATACAAATACACTCCCAAAAATTGAAAAAAAAAGGGGGGGGGGGGGTCGGACCCATACATGAAAAAAGATTTCTTGCAGCCACCGCTCTTTCCTCAACTATTCAGTCGATGGGCGAAATGCCCTTCTGGCGTTTTCAGTAAAATTGACAGCACCGCACAAAAAGATAAAGAAGGAAACATTGTGGCGAAGAGGAATGCAGTAGGGACGGGTGTTAAAGCTCCACTAACACGAAATCTGGGGAGGGAAGAACCACGCAGTGTTCACCGGTGTTTCCCCCACCAAAAATCTTTACTCTTTTAATGCTTCGCTCGCCACCGGCCCACAAACACACCATACCTTTGCAGACGCGTGTCATGAAGTAATATTTCAATTAGATAACCTTACCATAGAGATGCCTGTTTGTGTTCTCGGTTTTACGTAAGCAACTTGGACGCTTTGGTAAACTTTATCCGGGATTGTGACACCATTGCTAATCCAAGCACAAGGTCAGGAAGTAATGACAAACCTGTAACTCCCAATATGCGCGCCGAACGCTGTGGAGTAGAAGAAGGATTCGCCCAATTTTTGTGGCGCATAATCGTTTATGAAGGACCATGGCAAAGACGTGACACGTTGACAAGACGGGACTTCAAGGCGCTTCGCCCCTAAAATGTACGCCCATATGGGCACACAGGGTGTCAAGAAAGACGTGACCACTCCCCGGAGATGTGCTATTGACAAGCTCACACCGCATTTATCTAAAAACTATTTCTGACGTCCGTACGTAAAGGCCACACTACCGTTCTGTTGTGGGTTACCAGGAGCACTCACACTACCACTCACACAATCTACAAAGCATAGCTTCTAATCTGGCACGCAGGTATTGGAATATCAAAGGACCCGGCAGAATCGGCGACTTAGAAGAACCCGCGCGGTGACTCGGCGAAACTCCTCGGAAACGTTTCCTTTGTCTTTCCTGGATGTTATCGTCAAGCTCCTGCCATCCAGTAGCGCTCGTACCATACGAGGCGACCGCTATGCGTCGGTCATCCGCGACTCGATGTTTCCTGGTGCCGTCGTCCACGTGGATGACGACAACAGCAGCCGTGGAAGCGGACAGCTGCTTCTCGAGCGCGCATGTTTTCGCCCGGCCGTGCAGGAACAAGTTTCCATTCCTTCCATCCCGCCGCGTGGCCGCACGCTCCATCCGTCACGGGCCACGTCTTCCTCCTGCCAGCGACAAGCCGGGAGGGTAACCACCGTTACTCTTCAGCCCCTCCCCTCCTGGTGTCACTCTACCTAGTCTCTCGAGACTCCTTCGTCTCATCTCTCCCCCCCCTAAACCGTCTCCCACGAGACCTTTCCGGCATCATTACTCGGGCTTCTCCAGCCACTAGTTTGTCATGCACTCGCAACTCTCTCTTCGCAGAATTCTCGCCACCCGAAAGCCGCTGGTGCGGAAGGGGGCTGCGGCGTGGCAGACAGCTCTCTCATTTTTGCATCTTTTTAAGCCGTCGGCGTGCTCCGTGCAAGCTCGGAAAGCCCGACCTGAATTGCGGTGTCAGGCGTGAGCTAGCGGCCGTGGATCAGCTGCGCCTTTCTGGCGCGTAGTTGCGTGCACTGTATGTAGCTGCGATGAGGCGGCCACCGCGGTAAAGGAACCGGCGTGAGGAGCTTGAGCGCGCGCGCGTATGGAGTCGCTCACTCAGTCACTCACTTCTGCCCTTTCACCTCCCGATCGAGCGTGGCGATTGCCTACCATAATCGGTGCGTGTGTGTGTAATCAAGGTGGTGGGTAGGCTGGGCTCCAGAAGGCTAGGAGGAACGCTCAGCAACTATTCGTTTGCCCTTAGCTTAGGAGGAAAAAGGGTTATGCGTACCTGGCTTTATTGTTACCATAGCTGGTACATGAACGCTTTCGGATAGTTGGTGCCGTCAGTGTCACTGTGCATATTGTGAATAATTATAATCTTTTTTTTAGTTTCTTTGTTTATTTTGAGCAAGTTGCCAAACCTATTCTACCACATGGTCTGGGAACATAAAAACAATCCACAAACAATGCTTATGCAAGAACGAACAGAGTAATAGTGGGAGGCACAGCTGACAAGCCCGAATTCCGCGGGTGAGCACCAGATACAGCTGGTGAACAGCAGTGGGATGTGAGCACAAGCTCAGGTCTGCTTGGATTGAGGTGGCTGTCCAACCGCGGGCGTAAACAGCTCAGTCAAGAACATAATTGTTCAATTCCAGATACCTCTCTTTAAATCACGCCAAGGCATCTTAAAAACGCGATAGAAGTCTTTTCTTCGTAGTTTGCCGGCTAATAACATGTTCAACACCGTGACTGGCTGGCATCTGCTATGCAGAACTACAAGGCAAAAATGTTTCTGTGCATAAAAAGAGCGATGTTCAAGCATGTCTAAGTGCAACTGCAAGGAACCAATGGAGCTTTACCGATTCAATAAAACTGAAACGGCAGAGTTGAACAGGCGGATGAGGCGGCCAGCGAGGAAACAAGCTTTACTACTTCGGCCTCCAGCAGTGCGCGAGGTAAAAAATGATAGATTGAGGATTTAAAAAAAATGAGCAGAGCAAAAGAATGCTTCCAGCGCACAAGCGCAGAGCTATCACTAGATAACTAGTCACGTTATCTGCGAGGAACCTCACCCGCCTCAGTAATTTTCATTCATCGCTGACGAGGCGTGTGACCGCAGTTTTATATACGCGTACAAGTAACAGCTCACTAGCAAACTTGGGAAAAAAAAGAAAGTTTTGAGGTCACTACACATCCCCTGTTTACAAGGAGCGAGTGCGTAGTGAAACCGAAACGTCTTTTTCTATTGACTTTGATATTGATTTATATGTGAGGTTTAACGTCCTAAAACCAACATATGATTATGAGAGACGCCGTAGTGGAGGGCTCCGGAAATTTCGACCACCTGGGGTTTTTTAACGTGCGCCCAAATTCTCTTCACTTTGATCAGTGCATCTCTTTTGTTGCGTGAATACGACAGACAACGTGGTGTTCAGTCGAGCCGTTTAATTTGTTTTCGTGTTTGTTTAGCATGACAAGCCCGTACTCCACTTTTGCCAGAAGATTCCAAGTGCAGTATGCGTAGAGAAGATCCAGTAAGGCCGGAGTACGAAACACGCTGCCAGCAGACCTTTTGCTAGATGCTTGGCATGGTCGAGGTGATGAGCCAGGTGTCCTCGAAAAACCTTCCACGCCGTTGCTTATCAGCCGTATCTACCGACAGAGACAGCCCGGTGGCCCAACGAGCCGAAAACAAGCGACGAAAAGCCTGCACTTACACCGAGCTTGCCTCAGCCCATTGCGCACGTTAGTTATGGCCCAGGCGTTTTGACATCTAAACATGCATGGTCTGTGACAGCCTGTGCTTCGACTCTACTTTGTCTACGCCAAGGAAAGACCTAGACGCTCTCAATTAAATCTTGTTTAGAGTTCGGGACATAGCCAGGAAGTGGTCATTTTTGGCCCGGTTTCCTGTATATGACCAGTATTTAACCAGGACCTTATTAGGAGCGTAGCATATCAGCCATGAAGGCCACTGACATCAACCAGCATTTCGGCTTTTTAGGTTGAACATGGCGAGTGCAAACTCCTCTCCCCCCCCCCTCTTTTTTTTTTTTTTGTTAACAAGTTTGTTCATGAGCTACGCGTTTTGTCGGGAGCGCCTACTACCGATCGGCCGCGTTTTCTAACAATGTTAAAAAGAGTGTTGGAGGTCCCCTTTAACAAGTCTGTTCATAGGCTACTCTGGCGTGATTTGTCTCAAGTATATTCCTCCTGTGAAACCCCACGCGGTCACAGTGTGTAAAAAAAAACATAACCGTGAAAAAAAAGAACATTATATTTCAGAATTTGCTTCCACTTCTCGGTCATTCTAGATGCCTCTGGCGACACGTTCGTGGAAACATCACACCAAATACTGTTCCGAAACGACCCATAAATGAGATATGGAGAGAACCTCTGAGATGACAACGTTAGCCGGCATGTTGTTAAACGCCACCTCCCTCCCCCCTTCCCCCAATGATTTCTTCAACAATCTTCACTATCCGAGCTCTTGCTGGATACTCAGTTTCGAGACTGCGGCAGGCTAGCGGAGAGGAGGATGAGACTGCTTCTGTAAGGAATCAGCCTTCCAGCTCTGTGAAGGCTATGTGTACAGCGAACCAAAGAATCACGACAGGCAGAGCGTAGAACACACAACAATGTCACGCGTGGTGAGTCGGTATACCTAATAGGGCTGTCATAAACGTCTGCCGTTTCCTCATGCACAAACATCCAGCCGAAAGAAAGCGGCATCGCAAGTGTGAGAAGCAAATTGAAAGAGTTGACGCTACGTCCCTATCACAATATTTAAATGAAACGAAAAAAAAAAGGAACAACTGCGGGACACTTTCCTTCGGACACGACGACATGACAGTTTTCACAACCGCAATTCGCGTAGATGTACTTATAGGAGGGCTGCACCAGACATGTCGCTATTTAAGGACGCGGTACAGTCTGCGCAGGCAGGCGGACGTAGATCGGATCGGGAGTTAAGCCTGCGAATCTCGCCGCGATCGGAAGACGGTGGCCTACGTTGTTCCATCCAGTCCGAGGAAAATCCTTGCAGCTGCGTTCGGCGACGGGTACACAAGAAAAGAACTGGAGCCGCGCGTGTCCTGCTCGATAATTCGGAAAGGAAAAGTCGGCAAAGCCCGCCGTGGTTTCGAAACCACGACAGTTGAATTTCAGGTACGGGCTCAGCGTGACAACCCACTGGAGGTTTTTCCCAAAGCTTTCAAGCGGCAATAGGCAATCATAGAGAAAGTTCGGCCAACAAAAGTTAGGGTTTACGTAAATGCACGAGCTATGTTAAATCTATTGAATAAAAACAATGCCGCCACTCTAACAATGAATAGTTTGCATTAGGCCACACTTGCCGATAATAGCCAATGCTTGTCATCCAGCCAACGCACGGCAACAGTTGCTATTGGTGCAGGAGTTCCAATCCACGCCATAGACGGCACGGTGGCCAGCTATGCGGACAGTGGACATCCTAAATATTATTCTGGTTCACACGTAGCTGGTGTAATAGCTTCGCGGAGACAGTAATAGAGACAGATATGACATAGGCTACTTCGCTGCCAAGACAAAATCGGAACATTTGGATCACCTATTAACTGTGGCACAACCCACTTCAGGCAATTCTTCATCGTCGTCAGCCACTGCATAAATATTGTGCGAAATTTGTATTACGTGTGCTGCGGATACCACGCTTCTCCAAAAAAAATGACGTAGAATAGCATAGTGAATGCTGGCATACTATACAATAATTATGATTATTTATGGCGTAGTGGGTATCAAGCAAGTGTGCTGGCAGTAGTTACCCAATGTGTGTTTAGAAAAGGCTCTGGAAGGCCGCTCTTCTAGCTTTCGCTGTGACTGTGCTGCGCCTTACGCGCAGGCCTGGCGTTTTTTTTTTTTTTACATGTTTGCTGTTTTCTTCAAATGTTCTCGCCAGCCACGCTCCGATCCAAACAAATGTGAAGCCACGTGAGTAGTGTATCAAACGAAAACAAAAAAATCGTTTCTGCAGTAGCATCAGAACCTTTATCGAACTTTTGGGTTTGTGGCAAGTCAATTCGATGATGATTGCGATCGAGTGAACAAAAGCAGTAATTTAACCACGTGACAAGTGGCTTCAAACCTAGTACCGTACGCAGTATGCCACCTCACCGACACTCCACTTTCTTTACAATTTACCCTTTACTCCCCATAATTGACTCTCTCCTTCAGGAATATCGAAGTAGTGGCCTTTACGAAAGAAAGTTTTCACTGTTTATAATTCATGCACAGCCTTGTATTTACTTCATCAATGAATTTAACCGCTTTCTTTTAGAGTCTATGAAATGTTTGTGATGTTTTTTGATGTGCCGAGTGTGTTTTTGTTTAGATGATTCTAACCAAGCGGGAAGTTTTCCTGCATTTACATGTATTGTTTTGTCACCGACTCAATTACAAAAATAAGATTATTGTATATCAGCTTCGAATGTCAGACTGAGCATTATGTGTCACATATTGATTCTGCGGTAGCAACGTCATCACTCTCCTTTTTGCTACTCGCAAAGTACCTGTTTCATTTGTGAACATTTGTAAAATATTTTTTCGAACATCTCCAAGTCTCACTCATTCCAAGTAACCATTTTCCGGCGTTTCCTCATTGAGTCTGTCAAATATAAAGAAGGAATCACTGTGTTAATAAAAAGACAACATAAATGACAATGTAATCTTCTATTTTGTGAGCACTGACGCAACAGAATCCCAATTCATACAATGAAACATTGAGCTTCTGTAGCCGGAAAAAATAAGAAATCTTAACGGCTCGCAATGCAGCGTTCAAGGATCATGCGAGGCCTGTAGGTACAATTTTCGCGTTCACACTGGGTCAAACACCTCAAAAGGAAGAGTAAACTACATAGCTTTCCTTCCGCTGGGTCCGTGTTGAATATCGACTAATTATAATGTTAAATAGTGAACTGCAAGCTTCAACACTAATACAAACTACAGTTTCGTTTAGCTATATATTCCTTAAAGTACTCTGGTGACACAAAATAACGTTTGGATGTATTGCTCTTATGCAAGACTTGGTCATGATATACGCAAAAATTAATGGCAATAGGAGACACCTCTTCAAGTTTCACGTGAGCACTCTGTGGAGTTATAGTTAACTCTTTGTACTGTGTATTGCTTTTTTTTCAATTCATCGAAAGCTAGGCTGAAATATATTGAATTGCGTACATAGAAAATTATGCTTCACCGATGAGTGGGACGCTTAGGTCTTGCACTTTAGCGCATTGCACAACTATGTGACTTGCTGGACCTGACAGGTCAAGATGAGTGACACAGGTTCCCACGATCAAATGGATTAAGGACTTCAAGTCCGAAAGAACGACAAAGCATCACCGTGATTTCACAAGAATTGGTAAATTACACTGGACTACGTACAGCGCGAATTCAACACGAGGATACTAAAAAAGAGGTGTCTGTCTTTGTTTGTGTCTCTTCTTTAGTGTCCCCGTGTTGAATTCGCGCTGTAAGTACTCCATTATGCAAAACCAACTAGCTCAAAGTTTCACTCTACTATGGTAAATCGCGTGTTTGGTTCCGCAGTAACGACAATAGGAAGGGGGAAAAAAAGCAGGATAGCGAAAGTCACGAAGCATGGGGAGGAAGGGGAAGGCTGTTGCTTGTGCAGTCGTAGTGAAGACATTCGCTAGAGTGAAGGAAGAGCAAAGGAATGAGTAAGGTGATTGCGTCGGTAGTACTCGGGCAATGTGATTTATTGCAAGGCTCTTCCACTGTTACCAGGTTTAGACAGCTCTCCCGACTGTGCTCTGCTGATAAGACGTCAAGGGACCTCATTAATACCTTCATTATCGTGTGTACAGGCGGTACACACTAGTGAGTAATACTAAAGGTAGGAAATGTAGATAGTAAAGAGTTCGACGAAAGTTAATCGCATCAGGCATTAAATAAGATGAAACACGTTCATTGGCCAAGTCAGACAATAATCAGACGTGTCGGAACCGCCTGCGAATCCCTTGTTCACTTTACTAGACTTCAGAAGTCGCACTAAAAACGCCAGATTATCATCAGATTTAGTCAGCAGCCGTGTTTAATCTCAGACTATGTAGATGACTGCATGCGTGTGTGCACTCTGAAGACTCTGCGCGAAGGAACGGCAAAACTGTCTTTGAGACGACCATAACAAGGCAAGAGCTGTATATAGCGCAAGTTGGGAACGAGAATAACCCTTTGAGGGATAATGGGACGTCCTACTTTTGCTCCTTCAGTAAAAGCCGTAGCTTCGTGTTGCCCTCCACCCAATGTTTTTCCGCTACACGCTATAACTGAAAAACATTTACGAATCCAAAAAATTATATTTGGCACATTTGCGATGTATGCCATCGGTCGAACGTCCAGTTTAATTTCATTTTGTGCTATTGAACTTTTTCTTAAAGTGGTGCCACAACGTGTGCGAAATAGTTCAAGTTCCACATTTATGGCATGTCTCTCCTTTTTGAAATCCTCAGAAAAGTAATTTTAGCATGCAACTATTCATTTTTCTTTAGAAAGCGGAGCAGAATATCGGCCAAATATTACGTTGGAAATGCATATGACAAATATGAATCGATTCCTTACTTATCCTAACTACATAGCATGAACACGCGGTTATTTTCTTCAAGTTAGAAGGGTATTATGGCCTTACAAAATAGCACTTTGTTACGGAGAAGGCCCTCAAATTATTTTCTGCCATTTAATCATTTTTTACCACTACGACAGCAGTGGAAATCGGACCCAATGCTATGGCTGAAATTCTGTTTTCGTAATTGAAGGCCAAAGGAAAAGAACAGCAATATTGATGCTTTAGACAGCCAGGAAGCGAAAGAGGTGACAAGTGCGCAAGATCTACAAAAAAACCTAATATCTAAAGACTTAATCGAGTTCTATACTCTGACGCAGCAGTTGGGAACGCATTTAGATGATTCAGTGCATTCAATGACACCACATTGATGTGGCTTGGTGGGATTCACGGCCAAAATTTTATATATGGGCAAACATTCAAGCACAACTCTAGCTGTTCGTCCTTATCTACACCAACCAAAGAGACAGAGAAAGAATCTAAAACGGTTTATGTATGCGAGGACTTCAAATAGAGCCACCGGGCTGAACACAGCAGTCACAGGCGCACAATGTGTACCACATCTGGAAATAGAATACCCCACAAATTTTTCTTCGCCCATCTTTTGAGGTGTCCTTCTTTACCACGTGCATTGGGCCTTTTTGTTCTAAAAATTTGGCAAAAGAATGATAGCTTGATGCCATCGTCAGACAATGACACAGGTGTAATCCCACTTTTGCGAAGACACTTCATGGGTCAATTGGACACATACATCCCACTTTTTTTTCTCGTAAACTAATGGTCTTATTTCTGTGCAACTTGCTTCATACTATTTCTAAGCACGCTCTTTAGGGATTCCTTAGGCATGATTTCGGTTATGGGAAAATCTGAAGTAACCCACAAAGTTAATGTAGCCCACTGCTAGGGCCACGAACTAACCTTGCCCGAGCCACCCAGGATAGGTTAGTCAACCAACCCAAAATTTGAAGCTTTAGCTCTTGTATTGCGCTGAAAATAGCGGTATTTTAACGGGACGGCACAGTGGTCTCCCATAGTTGAGTACGAAGTACTCGAAATCAATGAACATTTATTCTAAACACAAACTGCTGCGATTTAGAAGCGTTTGCATAGCTCGTAAGATAGCAATAATAAAGGCAAACACGTCTAAATCTGGTATGTAACACTAGATGAGTGAAACTGATGTCCATGCGCGAAATGAGAAAGCTTTCACTTTTTCCTATTGCTGAGCACTGCCCTATATAGAAAAGTGTGTTTGCTGAAATAAAAGTGAAGTATTGTCCAGTAGCCTGAAGTGACATTAGGTTGCTCTGAAATGTTTCTATAAAAGTTCTTGAATATTACCAGCCCGTGCGGTGTGGGGCTTGTGGTGCTCGACTGATGACCGAAAGGTCGAAGGATCGAATCCTGATCACGGCTGCTGCCTTTCAGTTAATGCTAAACGCTAGATGCACAAGTACTTTTTACGTGTACGTGCGTCATAGTGGTACAGTAATCGCGATGCTTGTCTGCTGATCCGAAGGTCGTGGGTTCTAAGTCTGACCGTGGCTGCTGCATTTCGGGAGGCGAGAATGTTTGATGTCTGCGTACTTTAGACTTAGGTGCACGTTAAAGAACCCCAGGTGGTCGAAACCTTCAGAACCCTCCACTACGGCTTTTCTCATATCACAGTTTTGGGCCCATAAAACCTGAACAATTACTTTACTATTCAGTTTAATGAAAATTAAGTAGTGAAAGAACTTTGTAGCTACCTAAAATGATTTAATGTTAATATATAAGTTTCAATATCCCGAAACAACGACGTGATTATGAGACCCATCGAAGGAAATTCTCCCCCGGGGGGTTCTTTAACATGCACTTATATTTTAAAGGGACCCTGAAAGGGTTTCGGCGTATTTTCACTAACACATTGGGCCGGTAGACCAATGAAGTCCCACGAGGGTAATTTAGAGACCGATTTGAGCTCTTTGCGTAAACTGTGTAATTTATTAAACCGACCTCGAGCGTTGTCACCTTAATCGAAAATACGGCCGCCGCGGCCTGGATTCGATCCTGCGACCTGCGGGTCGGCCGTCGAATGCTAAAACGACTGGCCCATCGTGCCTCAATGTTCTTCATTGGTCCATGTTCCTTCAATGTTTTAATGTTGATCTTCAGTGTTCCTTGAGAATGTCTCGAGTTTATCCTTGCACTTCTAACGTTCCAGTGAAAAACGGCAGTCGCGTCCGGGCGCGAGCACAACTCCCACAGAGCAAACAGCACACGCAACGACGGGTGCTGTAGTGGGGTGATGCCAAGCCACTGCAACACACTCCTTCCTTCGTTTGCTCGCGGAGCGCAGAAGCGTGTCCACCGTTTCTTCGCTGGCGAGTCCACGACTAGTGTTAGGCAACGCCTATAGGAAACCCGCACCCTCCTGCTGTGTCCACTCTCGCCCGACCGGCCAGCGCCCCGTCGAGAACAATCGACAATAACAATCTCGGCCACCACTGGGAGGTCATTATACCCTCCTCCCCTCAACATACTTGCACGCAGTGCACACCCTGCTAGTAGTGTGTACTCGCACCGCCATAGTGAGCGTGATATGGAGGACGACGACGGGCAACGCCGCCCGACCAACATTCGCTTCACCTTGCTGCAAATGGCGTTAAGGAAACAACGCTTAAGAAACAGCGGAAGGCCCCAGGACGATCTCGCGCTGCTACTGGTCGCTTGTCCCAGTTACACTGTTCCCTTTAATCGTGCATTAGCACTTGTTTAGCTAGAACGATGGACCACGGATGGATGGATTTCCCACGTGACATGACGTCACCCATAGACAAATACACGTGGACGAATTACGTAACCATATAATGGGAATTAACAGAGGGTTCGTCTTTGGGCTGCAGACACAACCCTCATGAAAATACACAGACAATAAAGCCAAGGAAGGTATAGTGGGAAGTTATTTGTACTCGTTTAGCTGTAGTGTTGTAATATTTATATGGAGTTATAACTCGATTCAAGAGAATACACTGCCTTCAATAAGGCGATTAAAAGAGCCTGGCGCCACAATTTCGAAACGATGCTTTTGAGTTCAAACTTATAAATTTGACAGGATACTCAGCCCTACTTTGTTTTTAATTAGGAGGCTTTAGATTGTTCAACAAACAGTACAAGTGACCGCCAGCGTCCGCGCCAACACGTGTTGCAAAAAATGATGACGTTCCTATATGACGCATATTACGTATCGTCCCATGATCATACCACATCACATTGTCGCTAGGTGGGCGGATCTCGTAGGCACTAGAAAACCACGTGAGGTAGACAAAGGTTTCATATAGAAGCAAGGGGGGTCAATCAATAAAAGTTAGTGAGAATTCGACCGAGAGGAAAACTTTGTGATGGCTTTCGCCTTCCTGTCACCTTTTGTGAATGCATAAAGCATTATGTGACTTTTTTATTTATCTCAACTTCAAATCAGTGAAAGGCTAGCTACATTTGAACCACCTATGCAAAGACCAGAAAATTTTCTGCTAGGCTAACAAACAGCCATAAAAATCAAGAAATACATACGGATGACCACGTACAAGGAACGTATCTGACGGCAAAGTCCTACGCATATAACACTGCCACCCAAGCGCCGCGTATGGAGACAGAATGAGTATTTATGACCCACTTAAACACAAGCTCACCACGATACGCACATATTCTCATCGTGTGTAGCCGGCCCGTAACTTGTGCTCTAGCAATGCTGCTATTGGCTGATTTCAAGTTGGTTTACTCGATGCAACCCTGTGTCATGGCGGACAGTGGCCATTACGGTATCCTCCCGGCTAGCATTAGTTCGGGGCTTGAATAATCGACCCCAGACTCCGCATTCCGAATAGGACGCATGAAAGGCAGATTTCGGTGCAGAATTGACGGTAGAATGCAAGGGCAGAGTTTGGGAGAGTAATGATGTGGCCGGACACGGAAAGCCAGAGGCGTGCGCTGAGTGCTACTCATAATATTTTTCTTTTTTTTTAGTGGACAAAGCCATAACAGACTGATGACAACAGACATTACCATTTTTTTCTTATTGTGTGGTGCTTATTTGTTAACAGGGCCTTCTAATGATCATTTCTCTCATGAAGCTAAGGAAAGGTACATACATGGATTCAACCTGTGGTGCTGTCAGTGACCACTCTGCTTTTATATTTTTTTGTACTCGCCCCCCCCCCCCCAAAGATTCTCCTCGTACGCTGGTGATCCTGTACATGGCTTTGGATTTTTGTTGTTGTTGTTAAACTTCGCGAACGTGCAAAACATTGCTGGTGGTGTTTGCGGATGCTTGCTTATTCAAACAACATAACGCAGTCAAAGTTCCGCGCAAAGAAACGAGAAATACAGTAAAAACTAATGCTAAACTAGATGGTTGAGCGTAATGGTACTTGTTAGAAAACAAACAATAAGAAAAACAAAGCATAATGTCCTATTTTTGGGGTGGTGGGCTGGCGAAGGGGGGCTCTTTTTTCGAGCTGTTTCAATCGCTTTAAAATGAACTAGCGCTTAGTTAAACAAACGTTCCCATTTGCCTATATAACATCACAACAAACACGTTTACCTAAGCAAACAATTTTCGCTATTTCAACAGCAGTTCGAGAACATTATTAGCACCTGCTACTAGATCGGTGACCCGCCATCTGCTTCAGACATGCCCTGGTGCAAAGCGAGTCTACGGCAGTTTCAACTTCATAAATTACAAACCAATTATGTTGGGGCAGATGTTCGGCACTCTAAAAATTGCTTTTGCCCTATCTGCTTGAGACAGGGTTACAGGGTTATGTACAGTACAATGTTCTGACACGTCGCCATCCCTGAGTGAAGCAAAAGTAATTAGGGGATCCATTCGCTTCTCAAAACACATTTGCCAAGTTGACATGCAAAGAAGTTTATACCATGACGTGGCAAGAACAAATTTCATCCACGGTGCTTGTTCGTACTACTAGCGCAGCCGTAATAAACGCGAACTACGCGTCTAAAGACCGCTGTACTTTAAAACAAAAACAAAAAGAAATACAGCACATCCACGGAGTGCATGATGATGAGTGTGGCGAAGAGTCCGTCAGGCTGTCCATGCGACTGTCCATGCGTCCATCCGTCCGTCCGACCGTCCGCCCATGCGTCCGTTCGTTCGTCTGTGCGTCCGTTCGTTTGTGCGTCCGTCCATTCATCTGTGCGCCCGTCCGTGCATCTGTCTGTCTGTCTGTTGGTCTGTCGGTCTGTCCATTCATCCGTCCGTCCGTGTGTTTGTCCATCTAGTGAACACTCCAAGTACCGCCATCTCGCATATTTTGATCATATATTCATCCTATAGAAGCACCACCATTCAGCGGACATTCCAAGGACTGAATGAGAGGTGGCACGGCCGGACTAGAGCAAGGGCACGAGTGCACTCTCTTACGACCTGCGCTTCGTGTCTAGTTACCACCTCTCAACGCAACTACCTCATGGCACTGCGGCCCAATTCTCGCTAAACCTTGCTAAGACGAAGAAGGTTACGCCCAGCGAGTTTAACGTGGCAACCTTTTCTGGTCGGATAGAGCAAAAAGTCGTCCTTTTGTTAAAAGTTGTTTAAATGCGAAGCATTTCTTAGCGAACTTCGGCGACTTTGAGCGTATCTATCTATCTATCTAGCCGCCTACGACTTTAGCTCTCCTGGCCGTTTCAATAATGGTATCGGTACCAAACTTGATATGGCATAAGATGGCTATATGAGGAACATATTTGACTAGTCATAACAATAAAATCATGGCATGTATTACATAACTGTCATGATTTACATTTCATGGTCCTGCAGCTCTTGCGGTGGTTCCGTTCACATGGCATGTTGCAAAACTGGTATGGTATGACATGATCGCATGATAAACACAAGCGACAGTCCCTGACATGAAAATGATGACATGCGTGCCATGTAACAACATGACTACATGCCACGCTCATCATGCACTGGCGGCCGTTTCGCTAGCTTCACTTATATCAAATTTGGTATTACAGGACGTGAATGGATGACGAAGGTATGATACGGGTGCAAACATGATAAACATGAGATGCGTGTCGTGTAACAACATGACCACATGCTACACTCATGATGCGCTCGCGGCCGTTTCGCTAGCTTCACTTGTATCAAACTCGGTATTACGCGACGCGAACGAACGACAAAGGTAAATGACACATACAAACATGATATTCACGACATGCGTGTCCTGTAACAACATGACTACTGCCACACTGATGAGATCAAACACTCGCGGCCATTTAGCTCGCTTCACATATGCCAAATTCGGTATTACGTGACGCATATGGATGACGAAGGTATGTGACTGATGCAATGCATGATAATCCTGACACGCGTGTCATGTAAGAACATGACAACATACCACGCTCATAGCGTTCTCGCGGCCGTCTCACTAGCTCCACATATACTAAATATTCTATCACGTGACGGGAATAGATGACGAAGGTAAACGACACATCTAAACATGATAATCACTACAGGGAAGTCATGTACGGCATTATTCACCTCCACCTCGTAACGTATACTGTTGATTTTAAAGTGACATATCAACATTTCTCATTCGTGCTTCGCATATCATCGATTCCCATCGTACGTGGGATCTGCCATTTTTTTAGTAAGCATCATATTCAAAGCAAATTTTATTGGAGATTTACACACCAATACTCGTCTCTGTAAGTTATTCAAGTAGAAACTACTATATTTTTTATGGTTAACGTGCGCGGGTTTCCTCCTCAATTGAGTCCGGCCGTAGAGGTGGCTACCTGCTACTACTACTACTACTACTACTACTACTACTACTACTACTACTACTACTACTACTACTACTACTACATACATACATCGCGGACGCACGACTTGCAGCTTAGGGAGCTTCGCCCCCAAATACTTGGGCTTCAAAAAGCAAGTCTCAAACGCTTTGGAAGAACGACCCACAAGTTAGCCCTTATACAAGCAAACCTATACAAAAATGCTGTATTCGTGGTGCCAGGAGCTTAGTGAGGTATATATATATCACAGCATATCCACAAAGTGAGTGATGATGAGTGGGGCGGAGCATCGGTCTATCTTTGTTTCTGTCCGTGCATGCGTTCATGCGTCCGATCGCCTTCGAGAATGCAGATGGCGCGCGGGTAACACCGACGAGACGCGAGCCAAGGAAGCCCAGTGCAAGCGTTTTCAACGCGCCCGCCGCTCTCTTTCGTCCACGTTCGACCAACGATTCGCCCCGTACGGCGACTATCAAGGAGACAGAGAAGCACTCATTCATCGCGTGACCAGGCACAGCCCGTGCAGCAGCCAATCAGAGAGTAGTGGTACAGCGTCATCTAGAATATCCTCACTCAACTGTAGTTAGGAAATATTTTTATGAGACAGCGCCGTCTATTATACTGTTCAGGAGATACTGCCTTCTTTTCCTTCTCGTCTCTTCTCTCGGTTACGCGTGACGCATGACAAGGTGAGACTAAGAGGAGCTTTATTATTGGGCAGCACAGTTATCTCAGCAAAGATTGAAAATTTTATAACCGCTACAAGTCTGTATTAAAAAATGTTTCTCTATAGGCACTATTTCAAAAGATTATTAAGCATTTTTTGTAAATTTCCAAGCCTGGCTGGTCGAAAAAAAGTAGTATGGCGTATTCTATATGTCTCAAAACAAGGTGCTAAATGCAGATGCATAGCGCTTATGATTATTTTTTATTACTTGGTGCTTTTTAGCTGAAACACCCTGTATATACACCATCGCTTAAGCGACATATAGTATAAATAAATTCCGTGCTTTTTCCGTGCGATGATGTTTAGCGAATGCTCTCTGCATACATTTGTTCGCTCAGCCGGATTATTCTTCATCCATTACCTGCTCTCATATAACTTCCTCTGGTGTTCGCAGCCGCTGGCGAGGTTGCCTTGCAATCTCGGCGTTACTTTACGGCCCTGTTGTTTCCTGGCGCATGCAGCTTTCTCGCTCGTAATGCGGGCAATTTCGTCGAGTCGATGCCTTTAATAAATCGTCTCGCTTCCTCCTTTGTTGCTCCAATCACTTCGGACAATCTTTGCCTCGGGTCCTCGTAAACAAGCGGGCTGATTAACGTTATGCTTTGTACGTCTTTTTAAGCGGGACGCCTTATTCCCGTTTCCAGAAACATCCGCACACATCCATGCGTGTGCAAGAAAAGCAAGCAAGTGCATGCACTCTTTTTGCGGGTGGGTGTATGTTTACGTTGAAGAAACTTTGCAGCGTTCAGTAAACGATGTTATCTGAACACTCACTCTGTTATAGAGCGTAATTCTTAAGGGTGTTCCCTCGCGTCTATTAAAAATCCCAGCAAAATGAGTTTTCGTCGATTCCTTAGTTTCACCGCACGCTTTTGTGCTTACTTCAATCAGTTCTCTTTTGTGTGTGTGTGTGTGTGTGTGTGTGTGCGTGTGTGCGTGTGTGCGTGTGTGCGTGTGCGCGTGTGCGCGTGTGTGCGTGTGTGCGTGTGTGCGTGTGTGCGTGTGCGCGTGTGTGCGTGTGTGCGTGTGTGCGTGTGTGTGTGTGTGGAGCGCATCCACAAAAATACAATGGCCTACCAGATGATGATGACAATTATGTAAGTTTCCTTGCCCCCCCCCCCCTATCTGGTGCCATAGAAATTTATGAAAGGGTAAACACAATTCACACTGACTGACTGGGGTAACTGACTGGATTACCAGAGAAGAGAAGCGGGTTAGGGGGAGACAGAAGATTAGGTGGGCAGATGAGATTAAGAAGTTTGCGGGTATAAATTGGCAGCAGCAAGCACAGGACCGGGTTAACTGGTGGAACATGGGAGAGGCCTTTGTCCTGCAGTGGACGTAGTCAGGCTGATGATGATGATGATGATGATGATGATGATGATGATGATGATGATGATGATGATGATGATGATGAAACACGATTCGTGATTAACAATGATATGCAAAAGATGCGAACAGCGATCATGTTACGCGACTGTATACGTGCTACGTTCTGTGTATATAGTGTGGTGTGTGTGCACGAGTGTACAGGTGGAATTATACGAGCAGCCGACTCCTGTTCTCCGATTTTAGGGTTAACACGCCTCCCCCTACGTCGTACGTGTGATTTCCCACTCCTAACTATAGATCCTGGTACACGACGCCAGTTCACCGGAACGTGTAGCGTTGTTTGCGTCGTTTTATTTATCATCGATGGGCACTCGTGCGTCCCTGAGGGTTCCGCTTTCCTTGGGATTCTTTTAGAAATTGCGAAGTTTTATAAAACCTAGTGATCAGTGATCTTTTTTAACCCGACACCACGCATGCTACATTTGCGTACATTTCTCGACAAGATTTGAGTGAGCGACCATGCCAACTGACGCGGCACCACGCATCAGAACAACGAGTACCAAAGTGACGAAAGCACAGCCATAAATCTAGAACACGTCTTATTTACACTGCAAGTAAAAATAAGTCGAGAAGGGACTATAAACGACTTGTGCTCTAGCACACGCCCCCGATTAAGGCTTTTCTAGTATACTCCATGCATAGGAAGTAAAAAACTTACTACCCTAAAGGAAAGCTTTTTTGGGTGGATTAAGGGGAGTATTTATTTGCGTCAATCGGGGAACTTATTAAGTTTCACCGAGCCCACCAGCGAACCGAAAGCGCGTTAACCTATAGGAGTATCGGATGCATTACGATAACAGCTAGTGGCCTCGGGTATGCGGGATTCGATATAAACCTGTACGAACGACTAAAGCTCGCCACGTATATAACCTACCCAAATGTAACCTTTCGTAACGTAATCTACCGTCACTGGCTTTCGTGCGAAATTACCTTCCAGGTGTGCTGGTCCACCCACGCGTACGGTCATTCCAGACGAAATGGCTATCGTCCGCCAAACCCAAATGCGACGGGCCATCTGAGACGGCTGCGCCACACGTGGGCGACGAAACTCAGTGACCTGTTCCCTCTGCGTAATGACCTCAGCCACTAAACCGACAAATGGCGGCGTGAAAACTTAACATACTCCGCGCTTAATGTAGCAAGGAGGACACACTTCTTTGTGTGTGCGCTTATAAACAATCAGCTTCGAGAGAGAGCCCGAGAGAAGTTGTATAGTGAATAGAATGATGAATGGGCATCTCTTGCAAGCTGGTCGCTGTTTGGACATCATCTCAGGGTTCACTTCGGCCAATCAGGTTCCCGCGAACCGATGCCGTTACTTGTGGTACAGTTCTTTATTGATGCGTTGCCGTCGGATGCGGCGCTTGGCTCGATTAGCTGATATACGATCGTGTCACTGCACAGCCACGAGTGCCAGGGAAGGGAACCTACAGAACACAAGCTGAACGTGTGCCTGAGCAACGCCTCCTTTATTTCAATGTCAGTGCTTCTGCGGCGCACGTATTCTCGTGCACTTACCCTAATTTCTCTGTAAGCAGGGCACTGCTGTTGATAATATTGTCATTTTAGATTATTTCACGCTGAGCTTCCACTCTGGCGTAAATTGTTATTTTACTTTATTGTCGCTTTCATAAGAAAACAAAAAAACGTTGCGAACGGGCTGGGCCCCTACATAACTGCTGGAGCCCCCGCGATAGAGTGCCTCTCGCCAGGCGAGTGTATTTTATTGTCATAAAAAGAACAAGAAGAAGGTTAGGAGCTAGACGAACAAAGAAAACTGCTCGTCCTCATTTCCAAGAGGTGTGAATAGGAAGTGGCCATTTGCAAGCACGCACACTCGAATCGTTTGTTAGGGGTGCACGTAGAGATTAAAGGAGTCTGATGATGTCATCTCTCGCCTACGTATACGCCCTTATTGCCAGTGTGAACCCCGGCATTGTGTTGATGTGCGACACCAAATCTGCGAGATTTAAAAACCTTGAGACGACCGTTACGGAGACGCGGTATAAGCGCATGGTGCGCATTAATTAAAGGGTCCTTGAAACGGTTTTTTTCGTTTCTCCTTAGACCACTACTGGAGCAAATTAGTGCCACCACAGTTCAGTCGAAAGACACCTTATTAACGGAGCTACGAGTAATGAACAGGTACCCTCCTTCTCAACTCCCCCTTTCACTCTCAATTATTTCAACTCTTCCTTTGAGCGCTCGGGGCTAAGCTCTACCTTCACGGGGCCTGTGCCACACTTTCCACAGCCAATCACATCAGCAGCCACGGTGACGTCAATAGGGCAGAGCATGGCGCTTTGTGAATGGGCAGTTGAAAATGCGTTTGGCCGAGTCGCGGAGAACTGTAGTGATCAGCAGCGATTCGCAGCTTTAAAGCGTTGTAATAAATTACACAGTTTAAGCAGAGAACTCAAATTTGCTTGTAAGTGACCCTTTCGACTTGGTCTACTGGTTCAATGTGTTTGTACAAACTCGTCAAAACTGTTTAAGGGTCCCTCTAAGTGGTAAGCCTCTCCACACGCTCCATCAAGCGTGACGACAGCCACAATAGGAGGCTGTATACATGTCTTACAAAGCCTTAAATGTTTCAGAAAACACGAAAACCGAGGGCCGTCCAGCGTCAGCGGCGTCAACACGAGTGGGGCAATAGACCATCTTAACATGATGCCGGTGCCATAAGACGTCATCATGGAGCCTCAGATCACAAAAATTTGTGACGTCACCATGACGCCTCTATAACGTCACGTAATTTGATGTTGTACCGAGACGTCGTCATATCACATCATCTCTTGGTAACAGGTGGCCCAATTCTAGAGGCAGTGCAGTACAGGGTGATGTGCAGAAAGCTTACAACCCATCCCGAAAGCTAAAATGCAAAACCAAAAGCACCTGCCTCTATTTATATATTTTATTTATCTATTTACTTCCCCACCGTACTACCGAGGTATGCTTAGTAAGTTATTTGCTTGGTGGTTCAATCGATTACTCCGTCTTTTATTCATTCATTCGGTAATTTGTTTGTTTTCTCACTTCTGCTAAGGCTGTTGGCGCCCTATCATCAAAAAGCACAACGCAGATATTCATCATTTGCCCCAATAATGTATCCACTATATTTCGCACACAGCACTACGACGTCAGACCGTCCAGTTGCTTAAAATTTAGTTTCTTTCATGAATTATGCGCATTCGAAACAAACCCGCTTTATCTCGACCACGCCATTAGAGGGCGCAGTCACAGTCGAGTAGATCCGAACCTGCGTATCTAACCTGCGAACACGAATACGCTTTGAATAAATGGACGTGCTATTCGAATTCAGCACCAACGCACCTATCAAGATACGTCTCTATCACGCGTAGAAACGAAATGTCTCTTTAAAATTCATGCAGTTGCCAAATACATCACGCTTCTGCAGCCCGCAAAGAACAATGGACTGAATTCATGTGTTTACCATTGCTAAGGCCAGCAATATCGTTCCGTCAAATATACGGGACGCGCTCCGTAATTTTTTTCTGCACAATCGGAGGTTACGATATTTTTGCAGCCAAAGTATACAGACATTCGGAGTCCTAATCAAAATAAATGACGTTATTGAAATCGATCGCTCAAAACACACACGCGTCGACGAACCGAGGTCGTTTAAACTGGACAGTTTTATCGCTATGCTATTCTTGCGATATGATCTATCTACTCAGCCCTAATAATCGTCGTCCGGGTTTTCATGCATACGTATTAGATGTCTCGGAGCGCGTGATGCATAGCTTATAGTCAGTGGATTGGGCTGAAGGAAATTATATATATATTTGTGTACTGTGCAATGCCAGTATCAGTACACGAGTAAAACCACCTAACAGTTGAATTTCTGGAGCCTCCGCAACGCTGTCCCTCATAATCGCATTGTGCTTTTTGGGACGTTAAACCCCTACCATTCATTATCATAAGGCGTGCACCTTTAACAAGAGCATCGTGCTTCGGTGCAACGTATTGGAGACCCTGAATTGAAATCCAGTCGAAGAAAACACTTGTAAAGTTTTGTAAAGAAAGTTTATTGAGGACTTTCATATTCTTGCGTTCATCTAGCGCTCCTGTACGTCACCATAATTTATATTTGTTGTTCATCGATTTTCAAGGCTGCTCCGCCGCTGTGGTGCAGTGGCTAATGTAGTCGGCTGCTGAACCGCAGGTCGCGCGATCGAATACCAGCTGAGGTGGCTGCATTTTCGATGGAGGGGAAAATGATGCAGGCCCGTGAGCTCAGATTTGGGTGCACGTTGAAGAACCCCAGGTGATCGATATTTTCGGCGCCCTCCACTACGGCGTCTCTCATAATCATATGGTGGTTTTGGGACGTTAAACCCCACATATCAATCAATCAATCCACATTTCCGTCGTTGGCCAGCCTCGTCGTCCAGCCACCAATAGCAGCCGTGCGAAATAAACCTCCTTGAACAGCGGCCATGAAGCCTGCATAAACTCAGACGACAATTTTCCCGAGCGGCTAACGCTATAAAAGCCTGTCTACTTTTATTTTCTTTATTCCTATGTTCCGTAAGCTGCCTAGCTACTGCACGTTACGCTCCCCAGGGAATCCCACTACAAGAACAAGTATGGCCCAATTGACTCGTATTTAACACCAAGCACGTGACCCTATCCTAGGATCAGTATGCAATGGAGCACCAAAAACAACCAGTCCATTTCGCACGGGTGATTCGTGTGCTAAGCACATCATAGTCGAAGTTGCAGGCAGAAATGAGTTCAAACAGGTTATGCAGTGCGATGAATAACTGTAGGTTATTAAAAGTACAAAAGACTGGATTCCAAGAGAAAGTAAACTAGCCAGGGGCAGCTAGGAAGCCAAGCGATCAGATGAGATTAAAGAAGTCTGCCGGGATTTAGTACAGGCGCGGCCAGCACATCAACAGGTGGAGGGGGTGGGGGACACTTAGTCTTAGGCGAGGGAGCGGGGCGATGTACCCCCCCCCCCCCTGCCCTCCTCGTAGAGTCCAAAAGAAACAAGCTACACTTCGAACGCAAAAATGAATATGAATCGATGACGTGCCCGTCACGACTGTCTGCCATTCTTCCATGGCTGTCAAAGGTAAAAATGAGAAGTAAGCGGTTCCTTGAGTGCGAAGTCACGGGCCCACAGTGGGCATAATAAAAAAAGAATAATAAAGATCACAGCATATCCGCGGACTGAATGATGATGAGTGGGGTGAAGCATCCGTCCCTCCGTTCGTGAATCCATCCGTCCGTCCAACCATGGGTCGATCCGTCCGTCCGTGCGTCTGTCTGTCTCTATGTCCGTCCGTCTAGTGAACACTCCAAGTACCACCATCTCGCATCTTTTCAACATATATTTACTATATAAAAGTACCGCCATCTAGTGGAAATTCCAAGAACTAAACTCCGCTGTGGCACATACTCGAGAGGGGTGGTTACTATTGAGGACGATCGGGTGGCGCCCTAAGGAGCTGCTTTTGATCGTATATTGATTACAAACAAGTACTGTCATCTGGCGGACATTTTAGGAAGCATCTTTTCATTATATATTGGATGGACGTATCCGGTTGTGCCCTTTAGATCGGGCGGTGGCTCACGCCACCTAGCCATAAAGTTAAGTACTGTCACTGTGTGTTCAAGAATTGAATTTCACTCGCGCCTTGATTGTTACCGTCAATCAGTTAGCCTCCTCCTGCTTATTTCTATCCGTTTACAGTCTATTTTGCCATCACTGCCACTAAACCCCAATGCTTTGAAAAGTTCCGCGCCTTTACAGAACATTATCGAATGTCCAGCGATTTTCTCCTCCCCTCCACAGGCCCTACATACCGTGTCTGTGCCTTCATATTTGGCTCGGCCCCTCTCGGTCCGCAATACTCCCGTTTTGGCCTTGAACAGAACTACCCCGAGAATCATCGCAGATTTTTTTTCTTTTTGCAATTTCCTGCTTGAAAGTTTGGTAGATCGCCAGTGATGATTTCGTAAGCATTCTAATCTTCTACATGTCCCTCTCTGTTTCCTTCACCTTCTTTTTAATCGATATTTAACCTCCCTGCCTTTCCTCTCTATTTATCTCTCTTTCTTCCTTTTGGCTTGGTATTCTGCTGTTGTCTAAATACTTGCTTAACAATTTTCGATTCCAAGAACTAAACTCCCCTGTGGTACATACTCGAGAGAGGTGGTTACTACAGAGGACAATTGGATGACGCTTTCAGGAACTTCGCCCCTAAAAATATCCGTAGTCACAGCCCTATAATAAATGAGACCTGGGCAAGTGTGCCAGATTGAATGAATACTTGAGCAGGTATAGTGCCAAAAACAACATACACAAGCACTTAACAGAGCCAAGATGGCCCTCGTTTCGTGTCTCTGTTGCTTGAGTGTTTTCCTGACACTATATGTTCATTTCATCCCCCTGCGCACTACAAAACGGCTTGAAAAGTCCCCGAGTACAAATATGGAGCGGAGCTGGCGTCCCCTTTCATGTGATCAGGCACGCAGGGGGGGGGGGGGGAGCTTGCGTAACATCGTTCGCAGATCTATGAATGTCGTTATTGCTGCCCATGTCGTTGCTGTTTTCATCATCTGTAAGCGTTGGTTTCACTGCCATCGGCAACGGCAGACGAAAACTTGCTCAATGGAGAGTAATTATACCGTTCGAAGTACCGAACTTCAGGTTGCGCATGGCTTCCTCGGGAAATAGAATATCCCCTCCGGCTAGGGGATCGAAGGACGAAATTTGCGGCAACGTCAGATAAGTCGTACTTTCAACAAAACCAAAACATTTGCGCTTAGCAAATGGCAGCGCGAAAAGGAATCAATCGGAAGCCGGAAGCATCTTATGAGAAATTGATTCCCCGAAAGTAAGCGCAGCGAAGGAACTCTTACAAGAGTTTCTAAGGGAACCCATCTTTCTCGGAAAGCGAAGAATCTCCTTTCGAGCTGTGCCTCAATGGATTTCGCTTGTAGCCCTAGGCGTACGCAGGGAGGAGGAGGAGGAATAAATGAGGAAGGACAGGGAGGTTAGCCAGTTCTCGTACGCAGGGCTCTTGAGGAGGGAAGAGAATGTTGTCTCGAAGTGCCCTGCACCCCAGTCCTTCATCAGCGCCCCCCCCCCCACCACCTCTTAAATGAGTTCTAAAGAAGTCACGATTTGCACTTAATTCCCGGCTTTCGGGGTTCCAGGCGACCATTGCCGTCCAAAGCCGACCGTTGCCGTCAAAAACATGCACCACCCTGCGTCTTAAACAATGATAGGATAGATCTGAGAAATTAAATATACAGGCCCTACCTAACGTCTCCATTAAATTATTAAGTCCTTCACTCCTAATCATCCCCCCCCCCAAAAAAAATACCATGATATACGGCCTGAAGTTTCACTTTTCCAGTCTAAGAAAAAAAAAACCCGTTGTCGTCTTTGTAAGTCCTAACTTGCCGCTTACGTAACTCTCTTCAAAAAGACACATGAACTCTCCGAGATCCTTTTAGCCAAAAAGTCGTGAAACCATGAAGACAGGTAATGTGACTCTTTAATCAGAATTGCATACGTAGCAACTCAGGACTCACCAAAAAAAGTCCTAGTTACTTTTTTTTTCTTAGACTGTTCAGACTTTTTGATATGGTCCGCATTGAGACTGCTGACAATGCATTGCCCCAATTAGTGTTGAATGGCTAGCGAACTGGTACTAGCGATGTTAAGGTTCCTTGCTAACGTAAACGTGAGCGCAATGTGCTGAGAGTGAAATACATTAACCTAATTATGCATTGAGGGCAGAAGTTTCCGCAGTGCGAGGACGAATGGGCAACATAAGCCTGAGGCTAACTTCGACGGCTCGGGCAAACATGCTGACGAGGACTCAGAAAGGTCACACGGAAACAAGCGTTAGCGCCTAACGTGTTACCCAACCGTCTTTAGTAAGCCGTGGCCCTCAAGTTACGAATAATCGCCTTATGGCCTGATTCTTTAGCTTGATACGGTCAACGTCGGGCTAACAAAGTTTTTTTCTTTATTTATGATAAAAGAAATCATCATGCTTTACATACTGAAACGTCCTGATGGAAAGACAGAGGATTGATGTGGGAAAGTGACGAGAACTAGAAGGGGAAGCATGGGTAAGTAATGCGTATGACACCCGGGCACAGAAAATGGTCTTACGTTTATTTCATTCTCCGCCCTTACGTCCTGCTTTTGTGACTCCCACTTTGCTGTCTTTTTTGTATACCCCTTATCCCGGTGACGTGATTATTGAGCCCTGTTATAACCTTCCTTCAAATCGGGCCAGTACCTTACTCAGCTCATGTATAGTTTTGTCTTTACAGATAGCAATTATAATCAGCGGCTCGTGACACTACAGGACACCACGTGAAGACTAACCTTCTTAAAACAAACACGCTAAGGATGGCAAAGTACCTATGACAAATATAGATCGTCCTATCAAAACGTCGCTCATCCTAGGCGTCTGAAGCATTCTCTCCTGAACCTTCAACCTATCCGCAACTTGTGTTTCCTAGCTGTCCTCCTTACAGCCCTTATTTCACCACTCCTACGCGGGCTAGTATGCCAGTTACTTTTAACAGGTTAACCTCCCTGCGTTTTCCTTTTCATCTATTGCTCCCTCTCTCTGCCTCCTCTCATGTTTCTATCTATCGGCTACCATCTCTATTTTGAGTGTTCATTGTTTTTACTTTCATTCAACATCATTTGACGTCAACCGAACAAAAGTAATGTCAAATGTCGAAATGGAATCCGCTACACTGCATGCGCTCGCCAGAGTTGATTGGTGTGCGACACGCATACTCTCGACGCCATATATAGCTTGTGAAAGGCAATATAATCAAAGCATTGCCTGAAGCAATATAAGCATATAAGCAATATAATTGACTGAAGCCATATAAGTGATTCACTGCACCAAAGCATCCAATTCAGTTGTAAAAGCCAGCCTTAGCAACAACGACGCATGCTGGCCTTCACGACGGCATAGTCCAGTTGCAGTGATCAATGCATAATGAAGTGTGCGGTGGGTAAATATGGGTCAGTTTCAGTCAGTCTAGATTATTGAATAACTTTTGAGGCTTCATGTCCTGAAACCGCAATAAGATATTGAGAGACGCCGAAGTGGAGAGCTCCGCAAATTTCGACAACTTCCACGGTGTTCCTTGACGCGCATCTACATCTAAGCACCTATACCTCTAGCATTTCTGCTCTGTGGAAATGCACCGGCCGCTATCTAGATTCGACCAGGCGACCTTCGAGAGTGGAGATCACTTAGCATGCACCGAAGGCAACGCATTCATGTACACGGCCTTCCCATATGTCCATGGAAATGCCGCTTCTCCAATTCGGAACCAACACGGCCAAATTTCGCTCAGCATTGAGACGCTCGTAACAGCTGAGCAACCGCAACGGAACGAACGCTACCGCAACAGAACGCAACGCAACGGAACGAACGGAAAGAACGCTACACCTAAAAGCGACCATCCGAGGAAAGTGGCCACCGGGTGTTCCGTTACGTGCGTAACCGTGGAGCGAGCGAACAAATCACAAGAGCAAGAAAACGGGAGAAACTCGTTACTGCGGCGTCGGCGAAAGGCAAGCCGCCGCTGCTGACGCTCGATGGATGCGGGGCAAGTTTCGCCGAGCGGTCGTCCTTGCGTTTACGCACGCCATGCACCTCCGCCACAGCTGCCGCGCCTCCTCTCTAGCGGCAACTTCCTTCGTACGCACTCAGAGGCCTCCACAGACGACGTCGCCTCGACGCCGTGAGCCTCGCTACTCCTTGCGTGTTAACCACCTCCTCGCCGGACTCCTTGCCATCCCGCTGACCGTTTACTTGAGGCTGCCTGCCGGTGATGACGTAGATGGCTATGGTGCAGACAACGCCCCGCTCGGAACACCAGGCTCTTTGAAGACCGAAGACGGCTTTGTAAGAGATGAGCGGTTCGCCTGTCGACTCAGTGTGCAGACATGCGAGCGAGGCTTAAATGTGGGCCTCGATTTAGCCCGATCCTTTTGTACGCCGGACCAAGGATAACGACCCGCTATTCACGAACCGGAGTGTCTCGACTGTGCTATTCCAGGCGATCGCCGCTTGAAGGCCAGTATGCCACCAAGCTTAATTTAACTGGTTCGATCATAAGTTGGCCACCTTCTATCAATAGGCCAAAGCCAAGAATGTTGCGCGATATTTCCAGCTAATGAGCCTGCAAGCGTAGTGATGTGGTCTTTTCTGTACATTTTAAAGAGGGAGTATCTTAACACTGGTGAAGATGAGCACAGCAAGAGAGAAACACGGAAGAGATTGTTACCCTCATTTTGCTCTCATCTTCACCAGTGCAAAGATATTTACATTTTTTTTTTTATTGAGCAGCCAAGAACGCTTACGAGATTCGATACAGGAAATCGCGATGTAAGGAAATGAAGGGAAGGGGGGGGGGGGGAGAGCTATGCATTGAGATAACCAATAAAATTATCTGGCAGCTGTCTTCAGCGGCTGTGTGATGATTTTTGTTCGGAGTGTCTTTAAGCATAGTACATGTAAACGCCCGTCAAATTTTGTTTTGTTTTTTATGCTACTGTGTTAAGAACACGCCATAGGAAAACTATTACTGTGAGAGGAGTGACCAGGTCTCACATATAGGCACCAATCTCTCCTTAAGTAAGGTTACCAAAAGAATGCTTTATTCAGAGCAATTGCAATGTTCAACATCATAAATAATAATGAAACAGTGTAATATTGAAAAATTATGTGCCAGTACCTCTAACGAACATCTACATGGCGAGAGTTATCTTGTGGACATGATACCGCTAATAAGACCCTTGAAATTTCAGCTGGATGGCAGTAACACCTTCCCTCATAATGCATTTTTTCATTCACTCTGCGATGAAAACTTCGATTATATATATTCTGCGTACTCTGCCCCACCGCGGTGGTCTAGTGGCTACGTTACTCGGCTGCTGACCCGTAGATCGCGGGTTCGAATCCCGGCTGCGGCGGCTGCATTTTCGATGGAGGAGGAAAAGTTGTAGGCCCGTGTGCTCAGATTTGGGTGCACGTAAAACAACCCCAGGTGCACGACATTTCCGGAGTCCTCCCCTACGGCGTCTCTAATAATCATATATGGTGGTTTTGGGACGCTAAACCCCACATATCAATCAATCAATCTCTGCGTACTCTACGCGAGCAAGCAGATAATGTCACGCGAACGCCTGCGTAATCACCGCAATATTTTTGAAAGATTAGAAAGTTTTTTTGCGCGACACTCCCACGATTTCTTTCATCGCCATCCTCATCCTCATCATCAGCTATTTCTCTCTCCTATATCTCCCCCTTCCATTTTTCTAAAGTACAGTAGCACGTCAGAAATTTGATTCAGGTTATTATTACCTGTTCTGCTGCAATAAATATATATCTCTCATAATAATAATAGAATATTATCCGGGGTTTTACGTCTCAAAGCAAAGACACGGTTATGAGTGAGGCTGCGGGCTCCGGAAGGTGTTCTTTAGCGTGCACTGAGCTCGCACAGTATACGGACAGCAACGATTTCACCTCTCCCGAAATGCGACTGCCACGGCCGAGATCCAACCCGCCTCCTTCGGGTCAGCACTGTAACCATGATTACGGCTCTTTCTCTTCTGCATCATCAGGTTTCAGGTTTCACATTATCGTTATGTTAAAGCATCTCACTGGGCTAGTTGGAGAACATTGGTGCCTTTTCAGCGCTTTGAAGAGAAGAGAGAGATATATCAATGTTTATTTAGAAACAGTCTTCCGAGTGAGGCCGGGTATCACTCTAAGTTGAGAGGGTTCCCTAGTCCAGGAACCCTCTGGCTTCCTGGCCCTGGCTACGAGTTATCACTGGTCTTCCAGGTCCTCGAGGACGAGCTTAGAAGAAATCGGAAAAAATTATCCATGCACGGAGAAGAAAAAATAGGGACAGCAAGACTGCTGGAAGCGTTCATGCGGTCGCTTTTCCTTCTCGTGTTTAATGTTTTTCTTGGCTACACGGCCTAAGAGCTTGAAATGCAACTTTTTCTCCTGTACACGCCTATATGGTTAAGGGAAAACTATTGACGTGGCAACCATCTACGAACTGCGTAGAAAATGAGGCTGCATGCGCCTAGCATACGCGTGCATACGGTTAGGAAATCAGAATGCATGAATGCGCCAGCGTGACCTCGGAAGAACAGCAACAACACGATTCGGAAGTGTGTGTTGCTGCTGCCACACCTTCGATCCTTGTTATATTATGCGCACCCATGAGCATGTGTACCCATCGAAACAGCCATTCTCTCCTATTTGTAAACGTATCACGCTCCATCGCAGCTAAAAGTCAATGCGACTCATCGAACTGCCTACTGCTCTATTTATTCTTTACTTTTTTTCTGTTGTAGGGCCCCTCCCAAATTTCGGCAATGAGCGGTTCTGTACCGACTCCGCGGATGTGACGGGAATACGAAATAAATACGAAATAAACTTGGTGTTTACAGAGAACCCATAGGTATACCTATGAGGTCTATTGCTTGTCGAACCAAGTGCTCACAGCAAAATAATCAATGAATTCTGCAGCATTGTTGGCCATTTGCGTGTTTTTCGGTATATGTCAAGTCATACAGAAGGTATTGCAGTAAACATGATCTATTGTACAGCAAAACTCCTGTATTGTACAGTAAAACTACTGTATTGTCACTTTTGTGTGTGTTTCTTTTTGCGTGTGTGTGTGTGTGTGTGTGTGTGTTGTGTGTGTGTGTGTGTGTGTGTGTGTGTGTGTGTGTGTGTGTGTGTGTGTGTGTGTGTGTGTGTGTGTGTGTGTGTGTGTGTGTGTGTGTGTGTGTGTGTGTGTGTGTGTGTGTGTGTGTGTGTGTGTGTGTGTGTGTGTGTGTGTGTGTGTGTGTGTGTGTGTGTGTGTGTGTGTGTGTGTGTGTGTGTGTGTGTGTGTGTGTGTGGTGTGTGTGTGTGTGTGTGTGTGTGTGTGTGTGTGTGTGTGTGTGGTGTGGTGTGTGTGTGTGTGTGTGTGTGTGTGTGTGTGTGTGTGTGTGTGTGTGGGTGTGTGTGTGTGTGTGTGTGTGTGTGTGTGTGTTTCTTTGTGTGTGTGTGTGTGTGTTTCTTTTTGTGTGTGTGTGTGTTTCTTTTTGTGTGTGTGTGCGTGTGCGTGTGTGCGTGTGAAGTCATACAGAACGTATTGCGCTGAACCCCAGATATTATACGCCAATCCGATGTTCATACAGCACATCTGGTTTTGTGCGTGCACATGCGTACATAATGGAGGCGAAAATGCTGTAGGCCCGCGTGCTCACACTTGGGTGCACGTTAAATAAACCCAGGTGGTCGAAGTTTCCGGAGCCCTCCACTACGGCGTCTCTCATAATCATACGGTGGTTTTGGGACGTTAAACCCCACATATCAATCACACGCGTTCATATAACAACTACTCATGGTCAGGTACACATGTGTACAGTGTCAATTTTTATGAACGTGAACACGTGGCTTGTGTGCTCCGGCGGCTGCTTGTAGCGCGTTCAAGCGAGAGCGATGGCAACCACAGCTTACATTCCCGTCATCTAGTGGCGAGCAAAACAACCGGTCGTTGGTGATATGAAAGGGGTGGAATGATCACGCTCGGCCACTAACGTAATCGCATTGAAAAGGAGGCGGTTACTACATTGCCGCCGGTTTCATAGCACCAATGAATAGAGGTTGTGGTTGCTATCGCTCCCGCTTGAACGCGCTACAAGCAGCCGTCGAAGCACACGGGCCACGCGCTCGCGTGTTCCCTTTCATGAAAATTGACACTGTACATGTACAGTAAATGTTGGGACGAACCTGGTCTCTAAATATAATTTTGGCTCTTGACTATGCGTTGTAACTCAAATTATGCCAGGTTATAACCCAAACTGACGATAGTTGTTCGTTACTTAGCATTTGTATATACGTTACTTAGCCTTGAGTTGTCCTTTCTCAATCCGTCACTACTGTACTATTAGCGTCAAATGAAACCCGACTAGCGGCAAGCCTTTGCGATGGTATAGTACGTGCCGTCCAGCTATCACCGCGGACAGGCACGCATGCCTGCACTGTACTGGATTTTACGCTTATAGTACACTCTTAAAAAAAAAGGTGGTAGTACTTGCTAACTTTGGGGTAGTAAAGGTTTGTCACATATGTTACAACCCTGGTAGTAAGCGCAGTTAGTAAGGGCGAGGATGGTAACAGTTAGTACCTCTGCTGTTACTACCAGCAATTAGTAACTGTTACTATCCTAGTCGTTACCAACCATTGGTATTAACTATTAAAGGTTTAAAGAAAAAAAGTAGTAACCGATACTACGCAGGACATGCATTTTGGCATATTATTTCTCCACTGTTAATGTTGGCTAATCAATGTCTTACAACTAGACAATTTCACTTAAGAAGCGGGGTGTGCCATGAATGCGAAGAATGCATAGACCAAAGAAGTTCACTATTTATTACGCTAGCTCGCTCTCCAGCGAGCCTATGCTGACGATTTGAACACTTGCTCAACTTAGGCGCAAACGAGCTCAACTTTTAATTTTCGCTTGCAGACTCCGCATTTGTCATTACTGCTTGGTTATTTCGTACGCCAGCAAGCGATCACGCCGAAACGTGATGACAGTACAAGCAACCATGGATGTTGTGCCAAACGAGGTTCTGCTGCCCATCTTGGCATTAGTGGATGGCGCGAGTCTGATCAGGTGCAAACGGATGTGCAAGCGGTGGCTGGCTCTGGTGGAAACGATACTGCAACACGGCCATGCCAATTGGAGAATGATATGCAAGTTAGAAATCCACCATGACGTTCTGTATGAACTGCTCGATGACTCATGTCCGAAAGATTCACTGGTTCAGGGTATATAAGTGTTGGTACAGCACAAGGGTTGTTTCAAAGCTTTCCCATTACATTCGCAACCTGAGACCTTTCAAAGAACAAGTAACGTGCCACAAGACATCATGGGATGTAATGCTGAGTGGTCACACGTCAGGAGTCATATCTGTTTGGAATGCTCGGAACGGCTGGCCGATAAACTTCATTGAAACACGTGCAGATTCAATCCGGGATCTCACATTCTTCAATCTTCGTGGCCCTGCTGCACTGTGCCCAGCATCGGCGCGCCGGAGAGCGAGCAGTTTACTATTTTTTACGTATACATGTAGTAAGGAGTAAGCGTGGGGTATATATAGCCCCTACTTTGCAGGGACATGTCTGGCACAGGGGAGCGCTTGCGTTTCCAGATTATTTTTTACAAATATAAACCTACAGCACTATATTATACTACATGGTTACGGGTGTTTGGTGACGCAGCACAAGACTTTTAATTAGACATGCTTATAAAAAATTACATATCCTATTTATTCATTATAAAATGGCAACGAAAAGGCATTAAGTACAGTGGCCAGAGCAATGTACCGAACTCATTCTCAATGCATTTGAATGCTTCACACGACTAATATAACTGCGTTTAAAAGGTATTAATTGTTTTAAGGGTTTGGCGCTCCAAACAATGATAATATTTGGAGACACGCCGCAGTGGATTAACTGTGACTGTTCTCGAGGCTAATTGTGACCGTCTGGTTATTTTGATCTGCCGGTCTTGTTAATATGTGCTGTAATTTACTAAGTTTGTTGTGATTGTCTATTACGACACGTGTAGCACTTGCTTATGGTTCGTTAACTTGTACTTCTTCGTTGCGACAATATCAGAATGACGTTTACATATCTCGGTTGCGTAATTTAAAACAAAATGTATTTTCTAGATCTATGGATACCTTCTGCGTCATTTTTCTGTGTAATGATTATACGTCGAGACGATTCCTCTAAAGTTATCAGAATCGCATTCACACACTATATTGGAATAGATAGGCGAAAACCGAGTAGCAAAAGGTAGTAACGGGGCAAGAAAGGTAGTAACGGCTGCAGTTACTACCTCTTTCATTTCAGTTACTAACGGTTTACTAACGTAGGTAGTAAAGAGCTCGCAAAAAGTTAGTAACCCTTGCAGGTAGTAACTGTTTACTAACGTAGGTAGTAAACAGGTAGCAAAAGGGTGTTAACGGTTGAAGAAAGGTAGTAACCACTGCAGTTACTACCTATTGGCCTGCAGTTGCTACCTTTTTACTAACATCTTTTAAGAGTGTACAAGTGCACACTTTCAACTACACTTGCGTATTTATTCCGGTGCCCATGTTACACGTGTGCCCAAGATCCTACAGCACCAGTGACTGTCTCTTCTCTTCTCTGCGGTCTCTTTTGGTTTGCGCCAAAGTTTACATGTTTAATGGTACTCCAATATTTGCGACTCATGTGCCCTTTGATTATCATGTGGTTTCATATGTGTTCCAGTGTATGACTTATTTCACAAGCTTATTTTGTTTTATTTCATTAGCATCGTATATTTCGTTTGCTAAGTGAAGAGGTGCAGACGGTACCATGATAAGGGCGCCAAACTATGGCATTTATCATTGCACTTTTTAAGGCATTCTCTACAAATGGAGGCTACATAGAACAATGTTAAGTCAAGGTACTCTGTGAGATCGTGTTACTGAAAGTTTTTCTATCCACATTCTGATGAACAATTGGCAATTATATATTTTCGAGACTTTTTTACTTAGAAATAACATTAGGAAGAACTCCACGACGAGCTAAAAGACTATTCATGATCAGTTTTATTTACGCCAAGTTAAAACAACTACTGGTCATACAGGAGATGCGCAGAGTTTCAAAGAGAAAAAGTCATATCTAGAAAAATTATTTCTATCCAGGACTGGCTAACAGACACCTGAAACATCATCCCACATGTCTTCGGCTCAACGTGTCCAGCACATCTTTTTTTACTCGCGCGCTTAGAAATGTGCCTCGTCAGCAGGTGAATTATCAAAGCAAACATCACTAAACGCCAGGTTGTTTCGTTTTCTGAAGTCCAGCTTCAACAGAACGAAACAAACGTTTCACGACTCGCTAACGAGGGCGCGGGTTTATTATTTTATTCGTTAGTATTTATTCCACCCAACGTTCAATACCACTCTATGCCTTGTCACACTATAGCGTATCTTAGCCGAACAATGGTTGCCAAGCGCCGATCACCATTCTTTGTTTTCTATAGATACTTGATGCAAGGACACTGTGCCCTACTATCTATACATCTCGTATCAGCCTACCGTTGAGCACAGACGAGGCAGGAACCGTTTATAGTTGCGTATTTACATCTACTTATCATGCGTCATGTGTCAGACATTGTCCACTGTTCGACAGGAATATCGAGAGCTTCGTTCGGGTGATTATGGTGCTCGCGAGTAAGTATATCTACACACTTCGCCGGCGGGCACCGACGTGCGACCTCTCGGTGACGCGACGAACCGTCATTGAAGGCCGGCGACTGTGAAGGACTGCGTTGCCCCGTAGCTCTCTGTGCTACCAATGTCCAAAAGAGGAAAAATCTATAGATCCGAACAGCTATATTTATATGGTTGCTACGCAAGTCAACTGCTTTCTGAAAAACTGCGCCGAACTTCTCAGTTTCAATGGTAGAATCATTATTTACACTGCAATTGCTTATTCGGGACATTTACTCAATACGTACGTGTGTAGGGACTGCCGAAGCCTCATAAGACATGTATTCCGCGTAGCAGGGACAGTTCTTCACATTGTCATGTCAACAATCATTATCCTTCATGCATGATTTGACAGAATAGTTTCGAGCGGAAACTGCTATGTCCTGTAGACTACAGCGTTATCAAGTTATCTCGACATATCAAAGGAAACTCTTCACACTCGAAGAGCAAAGAAGCCTTAAAATGTAATAATGAGTGCAAGTGAGCTTATCTTCATAATGCCTATTCATGCCGGCTATGTTTTTTTTTCTTTTTTTCCTTTACTTTGTTCCATCTATACGATACTGATATCTAGTGCAACCGGATCAAGCACATGCAAGACGGTAAAAGCCCTAAGCAGTTTGTATTACGGCGAGTGCGCAAATTATGCGGAACCTAAACGTAGCTGAAATTTGTGAAGCTGCACAGAACCATATCGAAATTACACGAGTCTAGTCCTAGAAAGAAACCTTGCTCATGTTCGGTCTTTGTCCTATCCCTAACGTTCGGCACCGGCTAAAATGTTTTGCAACTGTTGGCTTCTGGCCAGTGTTAGGTGTTTAAGCTTACGTTGAGAATCAAAAATTAAAAAAAAAATGTACGGGAAATTGTGGCAGAACATGGCCAAAGACGGGAAGTGAACACGGGACGCAGCGCTTTGTGTTCACTGCGCTGTCTATTGCGCTGTTTTTTTTTTTTTTTTACAATGTTCACGAACAAACAGTCCCCTTAAAACCCGTTGGGCAAGCACCGAAAGTGTACGAAATCTTGTTCCTTCCTCCCCCTCCCCCAAGCAGCTTTCAGTGCTCCATATATAAGATGACTTCAGCATCGCATAGCCACTGCTAATGCGAGCACTTTCACCGCTTTTATGGTTCACTTTCACTGAACGGCGCTGTTGTCATACGCCTGCAAACAAAAAAACATGGTCCTAGATGCAGACGCGTTAGTGCAACCTTGCTTGAATGAAAGAAGTGGTGCTTACGAAAAGAGTGCACGTCAATGGTGACCCAAGCACGCAATAGCTGAGGTACCATAACGCTTATTCGTGGTGCAACCACACGTATTCTACAGCATTATCGTGCGCATGAAAAGTATCGACTAAATGCGTTCTACGCGTATATGGTGCGCCTTGCGAATTGTGTTTCGTGTGATTCCGAAGGAGGTGTGTTTGTTGCCGGAGGCAGCGTTCGACCCACCGTGGTTCGACCGTTGCTCTCGGCGCTGCGCATGGCTTCCTGTCGTGGGAAGCGAGGAATGTTTGTCTGTCGAAAGCGGCATCGCGTGGCGGAGGTGGGCACCCGACGCATAACCCGCCTTTGCGTGGACGATGGAGCCATGCAGGCGCCGAATGCTTTTGTTTTCTCTGCGGACAGAAACCCCGCGTTTTATAAAAGCGGCCGAGCGAGTGTGTGTGTGTGTTTTTTTTTGTTTTTTTTTTTTCTTGGCCCGGACGCGGTCGCTCTCGCTCTATCGTTCGTGCGGAAAAGCTCGAAGGCTTTGACCCTGTTTTCGGGCCGCCTCCTGCGGTCGCCGCTTTTCCTGCTCCCGCAAAACCACGTCTCAGAACTGACGCGAGAGCCACGATTAAAAAGCTGTTCCGGGCATTACGTATGCCCGCCGGACGTAACTGGGCCACAAGGCTGGACCGGACGACTGCTGGAAGCCAGGCTGGTCGCCACGTCATATGGCTGGAAAAAAACAAAGAGCCGACCCACTGCGTTTTCTAAACGAAAACTCTGACAACAGTTCCTTCGACAGCTTCAGAAGACAGCATACGGGTCTTATCCGAGATTTATATAAAAGACAATGTAGCAACCTTCATGCAATAAAGACCTTCTGAGCTTTGTTTGAAGGCGCAAGTTCCATTATGTGAAGACGTTGGAAGTCAGCGGAGAATTCCTGTTTCAAATGCCCCACGTAGTTCACAATACTAGCGCCGTCGAAGTATCAAGGAATCCCTGCAAATTAATGCCTTGACGTTCCCCGTGTAGAATAGAACGTCATCGAAAGTTGCTTTGAGTACCAGTTTTATCTCTCTTTTTTTCTTCTTTGCAAGCTAAAAGCTACAACATTGACGGCCGGAGTCGTAAATTGGTTTCTCCGCCAACGCCGTTGCGTGCCACTGTCTTCAATTATTTATTTTTATGGACACTGATATTCCCGATGTCAGAGTGAGTCTCAAGAAAACCTATTTATATTCTTTCTTGCCTTGGGTGGATTCAAAGTCTCGCTAATGGCGAAACGGGAGAGAAATGCATGGGATCCCCAACCATCGCTGCGAGTCGGTGTCTTTCTGGCAGAGTCAATTGAAATATTCAATACTAATGCCACAACTTCTCATGGAAGCAGAATACTCTGAAGGGTGCTCAGAGAAACGTGCAGCGCAGGTGACGTGGTATGCCTTTAGCGGCCTGCCAGCTCACGGAGACCTAAGGCCGAGTACGTCCCGATAAGTTCCACGCATCGAGCGATTGGTTGCAAGCTTGTGTTTTTTGTTTTCTTGGTCCTCTTCGAATGACACATATCCACAAAGGAGTGGTAGAGAATTTCAAGAAATCTGAAGAATGCTTTTAGAGCCAATCTAAGCAACTTCTAAGCAATCTAAGCAATCTAAGCAGCCAATCTAAGAATGACAAGGTACAAGAAATAAAAGTGCAAAATTGCCCAGAAGCAGTCATCAGTGAGTCATCAGGTTGAGTGAGAATACTTGCAGCATCATCCTAGAAGGGAGGGTGGTTAACAAAGGAAGCGCTCTCCACAATAATGAAGCCTCATACCTTACGCAGGGCACTAAGGTTTGCAGTCGAGGATTTGACGGAAGCCCGTCTAGTCGAGAAGAAACATGGGAGAATCAAAAGGACACCGACCTTGACAACGAATACAATAAAAAGACGTTTCAGCAGATTGTGAACAAGGCTACCATCAGGGGAGCAGAAACGCCTTTATTGTGTTCTTTTTCTTAGTCGGTGTCCTTTTTTTTTTTCAATTTGTCCTCATTGGGTTTTATAAACTCACATGGCATGGGCCCTACAGTTAAATCATTTTGTTTCCAAATGATCACTAATGAGGTATACAATGAAAAAAATTGGCAATACATTCTTTTAGACTCAACTACAAAAACTCTTTATTAGCGAAAGCACTGTTGCTGCATTCATATCCGAGGATATATATACCAAACGAAAGAACAACCGGTTCTATTAATGCCAGGCCTGCGTTTCGTGGAATTGCAAAACTCGCTTTGCACTTTGTGTCCTTTCCTAACTTCCTTCACTTGCTCTTTGGAGTCAGACTCGCTTAAATATGAGAACTGACGTGACTACTGCTCTAGAAGCCTACTCGTCCGTAAACTACCTTCTCTTTATGGCGATGCCTTAGTTGCAGTTCCATAACGCTGCTCACCTGACACGTTAAGACAAGTTTTGTTGCGCTTATAATGAATTGGCAACGTTTTCTCACAACGTACTCATAAGCAAACATATTCTTACAGAAATGGAACTTTGTACTGTAAGTATTGTTATAGTGGACTGATTTACTAACGACGAGAACCGCTCATGATTGTGTTCCTTAACAGGGAAGAACTTGAGGAAGGCATGTCTTTACTGAGACTTGTTTTCAACGGTTCTTCTCGAACTTTAATATAATACGCTGATCCACCCTTGTCCTTTGCTTCAACTTTGCAATGTAGATGCCAAAGTCCATTAAAGGGTATATTGCTTTCGCAGGGTAGCGAAGTGTACACAGACATGTTGCGCATGTTATCTGTGGATAAACTAAACATGTCGGTGGTGAAAAAACACGAAGTCAGCAGTATCAATCAGTGATATTTTAGGAAGACACTGCATGGATATGCGTGCTGGTCTCTGTACTTATGCCTGCGTCGTCATCAGTAATATAATAACATGGAATTCCACAAAAGACTTCCCGGAAGGACCAGCATGAAAGTTGAACTCACCCGAAATGGTCAACGGAAGTCCAGCCAGCCAAAGCAGGTATCCCACAGGGCACACAAGACACAGACGCCGGAGTTTATCACTCTCCATTGTCAGTTTCATCGTAGCCTCCCACGAAACCGGAAGGAGTGATCACACACTCACACACGCGCACATAGAACCACGCAGAAGCGAAAAAAAATTCGATAAATAAAAAAATGAACTACAAACACCACCAGTATCCTGGACCCTTGGCTCAGAACCCCAAGATGGCCACCGCGCTCTAGGAGTCACGTGCTTTCTCGCTGACGTCACACCCAGCCGCGGGTCGGGCCCGGTGAAAGCCGCGTTGCGCCGCAGCCGGTCGTCATCGGAACACCTCGAGCAGCTGCTTACGCGACGCAACCCAGTTCCCGCGGTAAGCGACAGCACGGCAAACCACCACGCGAGCGACTGAGCTGGCGCCGAACGTTTCGGCGCGAACCGGGCCGCCGACGTCCGTTGGTCTCGAAACAAAAAAAAAAAAGACAAAGAAACAGGTTGAGTGACTCGCTGGCTGCAATCACGTGACTCACCCCTTCTTTCCCTTTCTACATCCCAACCTAGGCCTCTCCCTCCTCTGTACTCTTCCTCTTCTTTTTCGTTATGCCTGCGAGCGTGGCGCTACATGGAGGACGCACGACGTTTCGGCTCGTCCCTTACTGCTCTCCGTCTTCCTCCTCCCACACCTCGGAGATCGGCGTCATGCCATTCCAGCGACGACCCGTTCGTTCTTGGTTTTTATTGAGACACGCGGAATCCATCTCGTTCTTTGCCGAGCTACTTTCCTGATGGGACCTCACCAGGTGTGCTTTACCTTGCTTCGCAGCTGGCGCGGGGCCAGGGAGGTCAGCCTCCCCCTCTCTGCTAGTCTTGAAAGGAGTTTATTTCGAAAAAGGAAGGCTGACTCGACGTTCGTATCTTCCGCCAGCCTCCCCTCACCTCTGTCTGGAGGGAGCCCAGAGTGGCAACGTCGAGAACCGTTAACCTTTTCTCGCTTCTCTCTTCGGTGCCTTTCTTGAGAGGGTGCGAAAAGGGCTTATTAATATTCCCCCGCCTTAAACGGGGAAAAAACGCCGCGAGATGTGTTCCACCCACCGTCTCAATGCTCCCTTTGGGAAAAGCATTGCGCTAAGTGCCCCGCTTTTGGCATCGTTTAAGCGGGAGGTTCAAATAAGTGTGCTTAGCAGCGTTTAATGTGCTTGGTATGGTGAGAGATCTACTTCGTATTCAAACGTATAGTCTTGTTGACATTCATAATTGGAAAATGAAAGATCGCTCAGTCGACGTACCTGCTGTAACAAATCCGATAGAGGTTCCTGGATCTTTTAAAAGCATTCCACATTACAATATATTCAGTCCAAGAAGGCTTATATTAATATATAATGACCTACCATAACTCGATAGCATTTATTCCCGCAGTTTCTTTGCCTGTAACGTCGCTGACTTTTCACTCATTCACTCCTCCTCACGTGATCAGTTCATCTTATTAATGTTCAGAAGACCATTTGTGACTTCATTATTACTAGCTTTACAGATGAATACTCGTAGATGCAGCCTAAATAGTTCACTGGAACATCTGTAATGACGGTAAATAAGAACGGCGCTTAGCCCTACTTTCGTGAAGTGGCCCTATCAATGCGAATCTTCTTGTTCTGAGCGCGCAGCAGCAATTCTTTGACCGCGTATTCTTCCAGCATTTTCCTGACCAACAAACAACGTGTCATATTCTTTGGTACATGTATTTACACTAATAGTGAGCCAGCAAAAGCGTTAAAGTGTCCCTAACGGCATCGTCATCAGCCTGACTACGCCCACTGCAGGGCAAAGGCCTCTCCCATGACCCGCCAACAATCCGGTCTTGTGTTTTCTGCTGCCACATTATAGCTGCGAACTTTTTAATACTGCTCGGCCCACCTAACTTTCTGTCTCCCCTTCGAGCGTTTGCCTTCTCTGGAAATATAGTCAGTTACCCTTAACGACCAGTGGTTATTCAGCCTACGTGCTACGTGCCTGATCCATGTCCCTTTCTTCGTCTTGATTTCAACTATGATATCCTTAACCACGGTTTGTTCGTTGACACATTATGCTCTTTTGTCTGTCAAGGTTACACCTGTCACTTCTTTCCATCACTCATTGCGTCGTCTTCAATTTAAGCTGAACCCTCTTTATAAGCATCCAGGCTACTGCTGCGTATAGGTTGCAGGCTATTATATACCTTCCTCTTGAAGGTTAGAGGCAGATTACTATTCACGATTTGAGAATGCTTGCCGAACGTGATCCATCCCATCCTTATTCTTCTAGTTATTTCACTCTCATGCTTCGGCTTTGTGGTTACTGCCCGGCCTAAGTAGACATATTCCTTTACAACTTCCAGCGTCTCTCCACCCATCGCAAAGTGCTCTTTTTATGCCGAGGCTGTTGCACATTACTTTAATATTTGAGAATATTATTTTCAGACCGTTTTTTCTGCCTTCCGTGTCCAGTTCAATAATCTTGAGCTGTCATTCGTCCCCTGATTTACTCATCGAGGCAATGTCATCAGCAAATCACCGGTCACTAAGATACTCTCCATTAACTCGTTATCTCTAACTCTTCCCAATCTAGGGCCCTGAAGATCTCCTGTAAACATGGGAAAGATCAGGTCTCCCAGCCTTACACCCTTTTTTAATTTGGATTCTGTCAACAGAATTGTAACAATAAAAACACTAAATGGCAATTACCATTGGCCAAGCACGAAATAGTAATAATATCAAACACACAAGAAATAAAGTCACACATATTAGCTGTCTAACAAATGGTCATCGTTATTAAAAGCCCAGAGCATAAATGACGCAGTAATTTGATGTAATCAGTACAAAAAGGTGTAAATGTGTGATACGTACAGGTGCAAATTTGACTGTGAAAGTCAACACTAGAAATCTCTATAGTAGGAAGTCTCCAAAACGACGACTACTTGAAGTAATCTTATGATAAGCTGTAAGCGCACTGCAACGCAAGCCCAGGTATCGTATGTGGCCTGCGATAATAAAAAGAAACTCTGCCTATATATTGCGCATGCGCGGTGACTTCTAAATTTAGGCAGACGCACGTGTTGCACGCATACGTATCAAACCCTTGCATGCAGTCACAAAAACGTCATCAATGGCCACATAAGCTTCAGACAAGATCGTATTGATGTGTTTAAATTTATTGTTTGTTGTTTGAGAAGAAGGCCGGGACCATGCACGGTATATTAGACGATGACAGCAATAAAAAACACAAAAAATAAAAAAGACAGACGAATCTCTTCGTGTGTTGTCTTTCGTCTGTGTCGTTCCACGCTGTTGTTAACCTTTAAACATTTTTCAGCATGAATCCTGAACGGGCACAAATATTTACACCCCTACAGTATTTAGGCTCAGTAGCTTTCTACGTTGCATTCATGTCTTGACAAGGCTGAATCTAAACATTCGTCAAGTATGATGGAGTCTGTGTACGTAATGAGTATATGATAACGTAAAAACCATAAAGCAAGACATCTACAGCGCTTAACACGAGTAACTATACGAGAGTCCAACATACAATAAAAATGCGATCATGACTTTAGTTACACAATGTCGCATAATTCAATTTACTCGACGTGCTGTCATATGTGGTCACGCATATGGGACTAATTTGCAACACCATTGAACGTATAGCACAATCGGTGCGTTTCTCTACGCTTAACCGAAGAACCCCGTGAAAAAA